>JAODAL010000596.1:0-292816 GCA_025379985.1 Phyllomedusa bahiana
CATTTTGGGCCCCGGGAACCGCAAGAGCCCAGAAACCTCCCCTGCTTACCTGCCTGTATTGACGTGCGGACGGAGAGCGCAGAGATCGGCGCCGGGAGTGACGGCGGACTCCACAACAGCTGGGCCCAGCGAGGCCCCCGGGCAGACACTGCCGCCGCACGCCGGGACCGGAGGCGGCGAGGAGCGGAGTCCGAGGTGCGCACACGCCGGCGGCCGGCGCGAGAGTCATCAGCCGGAGGGAGGCACTGCGGGTGCGGACGGCGATCTGGGGCCTGTAAAGCAGGGGAAACCCCGCACGGGAGTGTGCGCTACACAGCAGCAAAACCGTGAGTACTGTCACTGAGGGACTGCGGTGCTCAGTTGGACAGGCTCCGGACTCTGAGGCCATAATTTACCTGCCTGTGGCAACGGGGGAGACGCCTGCAAGCCGCATAAAGACAGGCTGGGAGCCAGGGCTCCATCACCTCTCCTTTGACCCGCCAACACCTGGGGACATTATCTGTACCACACAGGGGCCTCCTAAGGGACGTGCTCGCTCAGGACATCTGCCCTTGGCCAACACACCACCTGCTGTCCTCATCAGTGGGAAACTTCATTAAGCTTAGCCCAGGGGGGAAGGGTGCGCTGGCCCTCCTATGCTATTCATCTACCTCCTTCACCATTACCGTTCTGGCATAATAAAGCTAACTGGAAGTTATCTGGACTGTGGGGATACGCTGCTCCAGAAGGGGGCGCTTTCCGGGTACTCACTGCTGCATCAAAAGTTGTGGTCCCCGGCTGAAGAGCTGATATATGAGAGAGTGCTGCCATCTACTGCAGTTAATAATGATTACCACCCCTCACTCTCAGCTTCCTGTGTCTGCTGATATGTACCGCTAACCTGATGTGTGAAAACTGAGACCCCCAGGGGCACCCCCCAATGCACCAGTACGCAATACCACGTTTATACTAACCCCCCACTCATAGATACGACAACAGGATCTAGACGACTCAGGAGGATCTCGACTGCAGACCTCTGAGCTTTACTAAATCGCTCTCAGTAGTAGCATAAATTATGGACAAATTTCTACAACCCTCTGCCACACCTAAGCGTACGCGTTCTCAAAAAATGGCCGCAGATAAAGTGCCAGCTATTGCAACCTCAAAACAACCTCCGCAAAAATCAAGCCCAAACAAAACGCAATCGAAACGCTCTGCTACTATGGCGCAAACGCCACCATCTTCACGCGCTGGAGCTGTCCCACAGACCATGACGTCCCCACCCTGCGAGACCGCTGCGCCCCTAGACGCCACTTCGCAGATTCTGTTGATGGTGCAGGAGGTGTCTAGAGTTACGCTTCCTGCTCTAGACAAGAGGATAGACATCATGCAGGCCTCAATCAATGCGGCATTGACTCAGATAACTAGCAACTCACAAAAACTAGTAGAGCTAGAATCTCGCACGGGAACTGTGGAAGATAGTATCACCAGGCTAGAAGGGACAACATCCGCGCAACAATCCTTGATTGACAGTCTGCAAAATAAAATTGACGACCTAGAGAACCGTGCGCGTCGCAATAACCTCAGATTTATCGGTGTACCAGAAGCCATCCCAGTGGACTCGCTTGCTACATACCTGACGACAAACCTGGCCACCGCGCTAGGCCTAGATACGCCAAGAGATCCTCTCCTCATAGAGAGGGTTCACCGCATGGGCAACGCAGGAGACAGGCGAAACAGACCTCGCCCAGTGATCGCCAAATTCCAAAATTGGACTATTAAAGAGCGATTTCTTAAAGCGTACCGACAAATGCGAGAGTTGAGAGTAGAGAACGAGCGCATTCTAATATTTCCCGGGGGTTTTCTTTCAATCTCACAAAAAACCCAAAAGGTTTTCATCCAGATGGGCCAGCCCCCTCCATGAAAATTGGGGGTACGATTAGCTGCTCTTTCCCCCGAAAATTTTGGGTGCTGGAGATGGACAAACATCTAAATTTGAAAGGCCTGAGGGCGCAATGAGACGGGTTCCTTCCCAATGCGCCTGGGTAGAGTTAATTAAAAGACCAGCCCGTTTTTGGTGTCTCCTTTGGGGCTTTACAGGTCTTTTGTTATTTAAAGGGGAAATGGGGAAAAAGTTTATAAAAATTCATTTTTCAATCCTTTGTCCTTTTTTTTCCCCTTCTCCCTCCCTCCCTCCTATTTATACCGGGGCCTTCCCTTTCTTTACCCCTTTTTCCTTCCCGGGGTTCTGGGGGTTTTGATCCCCTGGGGGGGGGGAACATATATGGAAAGTCGTTCTGATTTATTATGTGTAGTTTTTTAAATTAAAAAAAAGGCGGGGGGGGGGGGGGGGCGGGGGGG
This sequence comes from Phyllomedusa bahiana, assembly GCA_025379985.1. Taxonomy (NCBI): domain Eukaryota; kingdom Metazoa; phylum Chordata; class Amphibia; order Anura; family Hylidae; genus Phyllomedusa; species Phyllomedusa bahiana. The sequence goes on from JAODAL010000596.1 coordinate 2,341, forward strand.
GCCCCCTCTTGGGGCCCAAGCGCTTTTAAAAGTTAGTTTTAAATTTTTGTTATTTAAAACTTTTTTGGCTTTCCAAAAAATTTAGGCCCCCCCTTTTATAAAAGGCCAAATGTTAACAGGGCTTTTCTAAATTTTTGGTTTTTGTGGGTTTAAATGGGGGTGTGTTCTCTTTTTTTTTAAATCCAGGGGAAGGGGGATTTGGGGGGGTTTTGGGAAAGGGGTTTTCAAAAGGTGGGCAGCGGGGCTCTCACCTCCCCCCTAGAAAAGGGGAACACGGGGGTCTAGCTTACAACCCTCGTGTTTTTCGGGCCCCGTTCTTTCTAGCTCTTCCTTTCAATTTTCGCACGGGGGTGGGGGACAGGATGATTTTCCCCAAGATGGAAGGCGGGGGCAGAGTCTTCGGTCGGCGCCACTTAAACTGGGTAAACCTGGGGAAAGGCAGGCTTAAATATCCCCGAAGTAAGCGAAAACCCCAAATAGTGAGCAATGAAACCGCATAATAAAAGCGGATGTGTTTTTTTTGCAAAAAACGCAATGGCAAAAAAATAGGTTATCCCAATTTTGGCCCCCTGGTTAGATGAGCCAATTCTTGGGGAAAAATAAAAAAAAAAAAAAAATAAATTTCCAAAAAAAAAAAATTAAAAAAAAAAAAAAAAAAAAAAAAGGGGGGGGGTGGCGCCAAAAAAAAAATAAAAAAAAATTTAAAAAAGGGAAAAAAAAAAAAAAAAAAAAACCCCAAAAATTAACAAGTTTAAAAAAATTTTGAGGATCAGTTTGTTACCCTGAAAGGAGATTTATTACTTGAGGGTAAAAGTATTGCAAACCCCCACTTAAAAACGTTATTTTTAAAGTTTTTTGGGACCAAAGCAGAGGGGGGGGATTTTCTTTTACCCAAACTTTTCGGGGCTTTGTCATTTATGAAAAACCGCATTTTTAAAACCCTTTTATGATGGGGGGTTTTTAAAAGCGTAAATTGACCCCAGAAAATTTATTTGGTCGACACCCCAAAACCGGGGGAAAACAAACCCGGGGCCTTCAATGGGGGGATTTTGGTTGTAGAACCCTTTAGGGTTTTTTCACTGGGGGGGGAAAAAAATAAAAAAAAAACCAACATCGGGGTAAAATTACCCTTTTATTTCTGCAGTCCACAAATCATTCTCCCGCATAGACATGGCCCTTTTATCCCCTTTCGTCCCTTTTAAACCCTAGGGTTTCTGACGAGATTTTTATTACCAAAAAAAGCGATATCTGACGCCCCCTATGCTTTTCTATTGGGGGGGGCACATTTCCCTTTTGGGGGTTTTTGGGGCGGGGGTCTTTGGGGGATTTCCCGGCCCACCTTTTATCAGTTGATGATTTTAGGGACTTTTTTAGGAAACAAATGGATACATTCCTGAAAGACAATGCGGTTCAAGCCCCAAAAATACCCTATTATGGGGGCGACAGGAAAGCTGTTTTGCGCAAATATCATTAGCTATTTTTAAACCCTGGGAGCGTTTAAAGCGGAAAAAAAGGAAAAAAAAAATTTTAAGGGAAATTTTATTCCTTTTTGCGGCCCCATCAGAATAGGGTTTCTCTGTAGATCCCTTGCCGCAAACCAACAAAGGTTAACGGAGCACAATAACCTGTTGAACACGTTCCTCCAGGGGGAGAGTTAGGCCATTTTGAACTGGCAACGTAACCAATACTACCTATACTCACAGATATACATCATATGAAAAAGTTTGGGCACCCTATTAATCTAAAATCATTTTATTTCTAAATAATTGGGTGTTTGGCTACAGCCATTTCAATTGATATATCCTAATAACTAATATTGCACATTTATTGTGTTAGTACAATAATCCCATTTCAATTCCGGAATATTACTGAGTCCATCAATTATTAGATATATCAAATTGAAATGGCTGTTGCAAACACCCAAATATTTTAAACCTAATTATTTAGATTAATAGGGGTGCGCCAAACATTTTTCATACTACTGTAACGATAGAGAAAGGTACGCCTGAGAAGGTTGTGAGAGGATTCTCATATATTAGACTAATGTAAGACAGTGTACTTCGCTGACATTAAAGTTCCAGCGTGTAGCCAGTTGCACGTAGAGAGGATGCAAAGGAGATGCTTAAGGTACAGTTTTAATGGATTGTACCTTTGAAGAACTGTATCCATGCGTCAAAACACAATGCAAACAGTCACAGGGTGAAGATCAGTAAGTCAGCTCACAAGATGGATGACAGAGAAGAACAGGACGTGATGTCAGAGAGAGGGAGTAGACGATAGAACATATATGTATGAATTGGAAAATATGTTTTAAAAGGAGAAGAACATTGATGTAAAAACAATGAAAACTTAGCCAGAGGAGGCAGCATTACATAGTATAAGAAAACATAACATTGCACAGTAAATAAATATGAACATTTGACAGCATACTCACCCGTCTGAAATCCATGGTTTCACTACTCAAAAACCAACAAAATGTAAACTCTATGTCTGTTTAGAATGGAGGATTCTGGAACCTGAAAGAAAATGTGATAAAAACATACAACAATAACAGTAAAGACGATGATACAGAACAGTTCAATTGTAAATAATCCGTAGCAGATTTTGGGAAAGGTACGTGATGAGCAAATGAGTCAATGTACTTGAAAAGTTCCTTGTGGCGTGACTCATTCCTCAATGGTACACAGGAGACAGTCCTCAAGATACAGGCCTGATGAACTTCATGGTAATCTCCTTGTTGGTGTGATGGTCACTCCCACCTTACGGAACCTACATCATCCGCTGAAAACCTTTGAAATGAGCCCATGGGCCAAGAATTTTCCTCTCTACTTTCTGGTCTCTTCACCAGAACAAGATTCTCCACCTTTAGTTGGTTTAACCCTTGTTGCCACTTCGTTCTTCTTGGAGAAGAGCCAAGATACTCTCCTTTCCATCTGCTCCAGCAAGCATTGGCGGAGCAGTGCTGAACATGTCTTTCCACCGTTATCAGATAGATTGTTACCAGAGGTAGAGACTCTTCAGGTGGACTGTGCAACGAGATCCGAGCTTCTGAGTGAGAGAGTTGCACGAGTGAGAAGAGCAGGGAGACTCTTGGGTCCGCGATACAGGAACAAGGGGTCTTTTGAGTTGACAATAGCGTACACCACAGCTAGGAATGAGGTTAAGGTCTCAATGGGGAAGCCTTGAGTAGTTTGAGTCACTAGAGCATCGAGTCAATTATCTTACGGTATATTTTTTGCTATCATTCTTCCCCTTGATCCACCCCTATGAGAGGCATGATGAAGGTGGTTGAAGATCCATGTACAACCGGCTTGTCAGGCCAAGTAGTTCTGAACTGGCTTAGAGTCTATTTGTATTCTCGGCAGGCAACCTGTGAAAGTTGTTCCACAGTCGATCTCAACTAGCTTACTTACTGGTCCTCAGATGGGCGAGAAAAACATGCACAAGGCATTGATTGAAAACTGGAAGTGTCCATGGAATTCTATAACTCAATATGTAATAGCACGGAACACTCATGCATGTAAGAACAACACCGCCATTCGTCGTTTAGCTCTCTCAGAATGGGAAAAAACCACCTCTGTATCTGCGTAGCAGAGACTGTCCATGGACCAAAAACGTCCAGGCGCAACATAGGTAAATGGTGCTCAGTGCTTGTCCTGTCAGCTGCAAGTCATGACATTTGCTTTGCTTCAAGGAAACCCTCTGATCCAATCTCCGCCGACCCACCTAGTATGCATTACTTAAGAGTCACACAAATTCAATCCGACAAATAAGCTCACCAAACCATAGGCCTGCAGCACTCAAGTCACTACGTTGTAAAATACAGTGCCCATGTCTTTTACCCAAACCATCTACATCCAAAATGAGCAACGTAGCGAAATGATTGTGTGCCCAGGTAAAAAATGAGCGTGAGTGAATCTTTTCACACGACCCTCAAACATATGTCCCAGTTCAGGAGGAGCGATCCACCAATCACTCAGCCTAATACCCTGGGTCGACGACTTACTGTGTTTAAGTATGACAACAGGGCTTGATTTGAAATGTCCTGTTTGTTATGAAGACAATTCAGTCAGTAATGAATAGGCACTCTGCTGCACATTACGTCTCACAACCATCACGACTTAGTTTTATTGTCTTCTGCAGAAAGGGGCTAGTGACACACGTGCCCCAACCACGACAGATCATTACAATCATCTTTCAGCGTGAAAGCACTGCGCGATGTGGATAACTTGCATGGTGCGTACAGCTTATAGCCAACTGGAGAAGCGTTCAAATGGAGACAATCAAGCCGGACCTGCCTTTCGAGACTTGGTGATTAGGGTACTCACTTCAGGACGAATCTCAGGATCGTTGTCAGGGACTTGGAGACTGAAGTCTCTACATCAGATGTTTACTTTTACTCTCGTTCAGCCAAGAACTCTAGACCGTCAGCCAATGAGGATTTTGGCAAGTGCGCTAACAGACGACGGTCTGGTGTCACAGTCTGCAGGGTTGAGTGAGATGGAACATAGTGCCACAGCCTAGGGTTAGAGGATTTCCAAATCCATTCGATGCGGTGTTACTGACAAGGACATAGAACGTTTAGTTAGGTTGTTTATTTAACCATGACAACCTTGCTGTCAGTGTAGAACCAAATGTCATCCACAATAATACTCAAGCTCACCTGACTAAATTCAGGCGAACTTCTACAGCAAAGTTCATGCGCCACAAAGGTTCAAGTCTTGGAATGGTTTGCTCTGTTTAGGAGTATTTTAGCCTTTCCAAACAGGAACCCCCACATGAACTTTACTGCAATTGTCAATACCTGAGGTAGGGCAGAGGCAGCGATAGCCTCAGTTGATGCATCTGAGAATATGTGGAACATTTTCTCCCTACATCAGGCTTGTTGAAAGAGGATGCTGGAATTGTAACAACGAGGTATGTGAATCTAGTCCAAGGCTTGCAGTGAATTCTTCCAGGACTCCCTTCAGCGGCTTGTCAAGGGCAGTGGAAGCATCCAGTCCTCAATATATTTCTGAGATTACTGTCTTAGTAGGGAAACTTTCCCTGTACAGTCAAAGGCGCTACATAATCCCAGTGGATCATCATAAGGCGTTCACCACTGAGAGGACTCCACTTGTTAGTGAATGGTTTTGGTCTGTACAAATTAACCTGGAAGCCAAGAGAATCAATTAACAAGTCCCTTCTCAAACCCAGACTTCTCTGCACTGGAGGGTCGTTATACCAAGGTCAAGTTCTCTGAATTCTGCGTCACAGTCGCTGGCTGATAGGCTTTTCATACAGCAGTACTAGTTGGAGGCAATTTTGTGTAATCGCAGACAAGACTTTTAGACATGCATACCTTGTGTTCTTTTAGAGCAGGTCTATGGCTTTCTTCTGCTGTGGGCAAGGATTTGAGGTGGTCGTCAAAAGGTGAGAGCATCCCTTCCCAAACTCTGACTCGCCATCAGCGCAGTCCTTTGCAGGCCATAAGTAGCGACAGCAGGTTGAAGGACCTGTTTCTCGAACACGTGCACCTCATCGGCGTATTCGAGCATTTCCTTTGTTAGTGTCATTGTCCCTGTGCCACAGAAACCTGAGGTAATTTCGTGTCTTCGTCGTACGATGAAACAATGAAACATAAGCTCAATGTCAGCGGTAATGGCGATTGTCTCTTTCTTGAATCTCATAAGCACTCTTACCAAGTGATTGGTCAGGTTTCGTGCCTGTGAGGAAGGAACGTCCGTTCAGGATACGCCAATGATGCTTTGCACTGAGACAAACACCAACCCTGACAGGTTGGTTTTCGGTAGGGTGATACATCTCCAAAGGAAGGAAGAACCAAGCAATTCCTTCATGCCTTGGCAAAGTGGAGCAGGCTCTGCTTGGTCTTGAGAAATATCTTATCCATGAAGGCCACATAGTGATCTTTCATCTCAAGGCTTGTTTCTTTATTGTACGTTGTAAGGAGATGAATCTTGGATAAGTGCTTGTTTCCCTGGTTGTTAGGAAGCCCCGAGGTTCTTTAGCCCGAAAGGGTAGGGTGCAACCCAATGGTTAATTGATCCCTTGAAGCAATTCTCTGTCCATTATTTTGATAAACTCTTATCTTCTATGGACAAGGCTACTCTGTTTTGTCCTGTTCTAGTGTTGTGTGAAAACCACCGTTTCCTTCTAAGTTATACGTAAGCGTAGGAATGATTCTGGTGCCTTACTGAAAATTTAGAAAGAATGCCCTTTCTCGTAATGATGAGGACATGCTTGAATGGTTGTGCGACTATTGTTGAGCACAAAGGTTTTAAAGGAGTTCACTTGAGATGGTTTAAGATTCCTATCCTAGGATTCAGGAGAGTGGTCATTGATCCAGGGATTTTTCTAATTGCCAGATTGGAGTCAGGAAGGAATTTTTCCCTAAAATGAGGACAAATTGGCCGTTCTACCTCAGTTGTGGGTTTTGCCTTCCTCTGGATCAACACTTACACAACATGCTGAACTAGATGGTACTACTTGTCTTTTTTTAGCTTTACAAACTATGAAACTATGAAACTAATCCCAAACACTACAATTTGGCCTGATGAATACCCCAGCTAGGTCCAAGTCGACTGTGGCGTAATGGGGCATCACTGACATTGCATTTTTGACGTACCTTATGGCTCACAGAATGTCTCATCCGAGCAAGAGAAGGATTTCAGCGTTCATGTCCATAGAGGAATCCTCCTTTTTCCAGGTTGTCTCAAGTGGGAAGATAAGCAAGCTTCAGAGTCCAGGAATTTCTTCTTTTATCATCAGGTATCCTGGTCACATTCGAATTAACGTGGTAGGGGAATATTTGGATGTTCCTGTTAATTGGAGAAATGAGGTATCCAGTGCTCTTCTGCAAGGTCTCTATGCGACCGGAGCAAGTGTTAAGGGGTATGGTATCTGCTCTCCCTTTATACGAAATCATCAAAGAACATAAGGCTTTTGCTAGTAGACCGTGTAGCTTTTGTTCGTCTATTTATGCATACATCCTGGTGGCCTTTTCGGATTGCCCTTCTGGAGTAGACACTCACTTAGACACACTTTGGCACAGCACTTGGGGTCCATCCTCTTTTGTGAACAAACTTCCATGCAGAGGAGGAGAACAGTGTAGTAGCTTGAAACTTTGAGCTGTGGCTCCCCGCCCATGCGTTTGTACGGCTTTTAGTTGTTTGGCATGAGGTTGTGGTTGTCATGAGAAGAGGTAGGATGCATGGCTGCAACATGTTTTGTCACTACTGCATTCAGTACACATTGAATGACAGCCTGTACTAGTCCATTTTGCAAAATGGTTTGAAGAAGCACAACAGCAACTTGTAACACACTCCTAGTTCCTTAAAGCGTGTCTCTTGCGTTCTTGCAATCTTTGCCCTAAGCCCACGACATTCCTTCAGTGATGAGGTCTTTTGTGGATAGACACATACGACTAGGGTCTTTGTCTTTATAGACATGAGCGTCCTGTCTAGTGGTGTCAGGATGTGCATGAATGGGACGTCTGTCCTTTTCCTAACAGAACTGTTCCCACTCAAGTCCTACGTTTGGGCTTGTTTGATTTTCATACCTTGACCATGATGATGAAGCTGGTGGTGCAGATTGTGTGAAGTCAAAACTGGGATCGTTCTTCTTCCGAGATTGGTCACTGATGAATCTGGGAAAAATAGGAGAGAAGTTGGAAAGGACACGTTGTGTTCTCTTTTGTATCTGGAGCCCATGTCTGCCCATTTTTCGTATGTGTCATGCCATATGGCTAATTTGGACACTACCGGATTAACACAGTGATCTGTAACAAGGTAACCTCAGTCCAGACAGACATGGATCCATTTTAAGCCAGCATCTAGCTCCTTTTAGTAGGTCGCTCAGGACTGAAGCTTGTGGTTGTCCCTTGTTGTGTGATCTTTGGGAAGGTATGAAGTCTCTAAACAAGCACTTTCTATAGCTTCTGAAACTGCCGTAGAGTCTGTTCAATTCTTTCCCATGCAGCAGCAAGACCTTCTTCTGAGTGACCTGCATTAAAACTGCTCTCAATGTCTTTACTCGTTCCGCAGAATTCTGTGGGACTAACCAGTTTTACAAGCAAGTCAAGCTCTTCCTTGGGCAGTGAGTTAAGATCATTGATTCTACTGCTTCCAAGGTGGACTTCCAGGCTCTGTAATTTTCAAGCATGGTCAACGAAACTTTGAGAGACTAATGTTTATCAGACTCCCTGCGTACATATATCTAGCAAAGTCGCGACATGTTCTGATCTCCCACCTCGTGTCACCAGATTTACCTTTGTGATATCCCTGGGCGTGGAAGAAATCTCTGGCATAAGGGGCTGAGATGAATCAGGATGAAATGATGGTAGCATAAGGAGTTAAGCTCGGTTTAGTCATCTGGAGAAATCTGCTTGTGTGATGCTGGAAATACCTGTTCTTGTTAGTTGGCCATCCTCGATGCTTCTCAGGTACAGCAGTGTGGTAGTATGAAGTGCGTTGTGTGCAATATGACATAGCAGGAGGTGCAGAGGTGATTTGCTTAAACACAGTAGTTGCGGTGTTGCGGTCAGCTGGGTCTTCCTCCTTTCTGCAGGGATGGACAGTCCTAGTTAGTGTCCTTGGCCTAATGCTTGTTCGAAAAAACCGTTTAGCGTGGCTAAGGCGTTCTGCTTTCCTCCCATTCCATTTGGAGAATCTATAGTTTGTGGCCGCAGTCCTCTGCTTCCTTCTTTGCAAAAAGGAAACTTCTGACTCTAGCTCTCGCTTCAGCATGGATTTTCTATCAGCTAGTCCATGCAATGTTGCACTTCTGGAGCGGGAAGTTCTTGAAGATGGAACAGCGTACGTTTGGTTGATAAGCAGACCGATGAGACCTTACTTCTTGCAGGTGTGCGATGTGGAGTTCTGCCTTAATTCTTTTGCTCCTTTTTCACTACGCATCTTTTGTTTGGAGTAAAGCTCTACATCTCAGCTATTCAGCTGCGCATCATCAAAATCATCGTTACTCATGAATGTTGTATATACTTAGCAGACAGCCGCTGGTAGCGTTCATAGGCGGCCAGAAAAGCCGATTCACTGTTGTGGTTAAAGTAGCCGCGTCACTGTCGTAGCTGAGATTGGCTGTGGATATAGTTGTTCATTTCTTTGCCATACTCATCAAGAATAACACGGAACTCTTCAATTATGTTATTTCAAAGTTCCTCTAATCTTTTGCGAGGGTTTGCTGACCACGTTTAGATCGTGCAAATTAGTTCTTCCAGAAACATGGTACTCTGTTGTCCTGCATGTCCCTGAGTCTTTGGTGCCACGATGCATTCTGCTAGATGCAGCGCAAGAAGAGCTTTCAGAGCCTTTGTGGACATGTTTAATCCCAGTTTTATGTGGTACTGACTCTTTAAGAATGGAGCTGCTAGCTTGTGCACAGCTGGTTAGGATGCTGTGTGCTGCTAAGATGGAGACAGCTCTGGTGCTTGCTTGCAGACAGGTGTGGATCTTTCAGAACTGCAGATTCAGTTTCTGTGTTTGACTATTCTGCCAACAGATATACATTAGAGAAAGTCCCTTGAGAGGTTTGTGTAGAGGATTGCTCAGTATAATCCCTAATGGTAGACATAGAACACGCTGACATAAGTATCCATGCGTGTAGCCCGCTGCACGTAGAGAGGGATGCAAAGGAGATGCTTAGGTACAGTTTTAAAGATTTACCTGAAAGAACTGTATGCCATGCGTCAAAACACAATGCACATCACAGTGAAGATCATTAAGTCTGCTCACAAGATGGATGACAGAGAAGAATGCAGGACGTGATGTCAGAGAGAGGGTAGGAAGACGAAGAACAATGTATGATTGGAAAATTGTTAAAGGAGAAGGAACATTGAAAGTAAAACAATGAAACTTTAAGCCAGAGGTGGCAGCATTACATAGTATAAGAAAACATAACATTGCACAGTAAATAAATATGAAGCTGTGACAGCATACTACCGCTGGGGTAATAGGATGGGCAAGATCTTGGCGAATACGGCAAAACCGTGGCGTAACAAACCGCCATATTGTGGCAATAAAATCCACCTCTTCAGGGACTATCCTGACAGAACATGGGGATATTGAGAGAATTTGTAGACTTCTATGAATCGCTCTATGGAGCAGATTCCTCTATGATGGCCCCCCCCCCAAAGGTGTACGTCCTTTTGGAAAGCTGTCTTTACCAAGATCTCGGAGGAACAGATGAGTACTCTTTTAGATGCTTAAATCACAGAGGAAGAGTCGCGTGGGGTTGAGGAGGGGGGCTGCGAATGGAAAACCCCATCCACGGGCCGGACGGTTTTCTCAGCAGAATTTTATAAAATGTTAAACGCAGAAATTTCCTCCCCTGCTGTCGGGAACTATAGCAATGATCATCTTATTTCCAATCTAAGAGGTAGATGCCCCTTTTACGACTCACGGCACTGTACAACTGCTAAAAACCTAAGAAAGCACCCCTACCTGCTAACATCGTACAGACACTGAGAAAAATCCTAAACAAATCCAAACTCAAAAAATAAAACTTTTTAATATAAACACCAATAGAAATACGATTTCTAATCCAAAATCACTAAATCAATCAAATAAACACACTGTCCCCCTATCTACTTTCCCTGACACGTAGTCCTCAAATAGACCAAGTAATCGTCCCGATAAGGACGCCTAGTCTTTGTAGGCTCATCCCTATTAAGGTCACTTTGTGTCCCTATCAAACACCAATAAATATTAGCATATAAAAATTAACACTGTACAGTGTTTAAGATATATCAAATCAAAATCCAAACACAGTTTTTATCATTATTCATATAAAAACCCATATAACAAAGTACTCAAAAAGGCTCACAGTTCCACCTTATAATTGAAGTACTGCAAATTTTCTATTAAATCATTGGGTAAATGTCTATATCTATCGCCGTGTAGGGAACTTAGGATACATTTATCCAGCATCATTTCAAGATACATCAAACCTTTATCCCTCAACGCGATTCCCCCCCATATTATAGGGTTTCAACAGAGGATCTCCTAGGACGTCACACTGACTCAAGATAGAAGTCTCATTTGATAAGCTGATTATCTCTATGTCCTGATATCTCCGTCTAAATAAGTTACCGCTATTTGCCGCCTCCAGGTGTACACACCACACGCGTCTTCAAAACCTGCTGCTGCGCATGCGCCGGCATTGGGACGGCGTCATGGTCAACCAGCGCCGGTCCAGCGCTCAACAAACGTCGATATCTCGCGTCTTGAGATTGCTACTGCGCGTGCGTTGGCGGAGAGCGGTACCATGACAAAACAGCACCGCCTCAACCGCGCGAACGCCGAACACTTCGGCGTCACATTTCCACTGCTGATCTCCTGGAACTGCTGATCTCCTGGGATTTTTTACACGCACAACCATCTCTAGGGTTTACAAGAAATGGTCCGATAAAAGAAAAAACATCCAGTGAGCGGCATTCCTGTGGGTGGAAATGCTTGCTGATGCCAAGTTCAAAGGAGAATGGGCAGACTGGTTCGAGCTTATAGAAAGTGGCAACAGTGACCAAATCAGCCACCCGTTACAACCAAGGTAGGCAGAAGAGCATCTCTGAATGCACAGTACGGCGAACTTGAGGCAATGGCTTACAGCAGCAGAAGACCACTCCGGTGCCACTCCTTTCTAGCTAAGAACATAAAACTGAGGCTCCAATTTTTGCCCAAGCTCATCGAAATTGGACAGTAGAAGATGGAAAAACGTTGCCTGGTCTGATGAAGTCCCTCGATTTCTGCCGAGGCGACATTCGATGTAGGGTTCAAGAATTTGGCGGCAACAACATGAAGCCTGGATCCATCCTGCCTTGTACAACGGTTCAGGCGGGTGGTGTGGTGTCATGTGTGGGGAATATTTTCTTGGCACGATTTGGGCCCCTTGGTAACAATTGAGTCATCGTTCACACCTTGTGAATCATTCCACGAAGAATTGAGGGCAGTTCTGAAGCAAAAGGGGGTCAACCCGTTACAAGCAAGTGTTAACCTAAATAAAAATGGTCATGAGTGTATATATAGATTTAGATAGATTATGGATTTAGAAATCGTAATTTTTAAGGGTATAAATTAAAGTTAATAGTTTTTAGAGTTTGGATTGTTTAGGATTTTTTCTCAGTGACTGGTTTGTTGTTCCAAATCCATATAGATACTATTAGATTCTGAGGAATTTTTTCTGTGATTTTAACATCGTACAGACCAATCTCCCTGCTGAATCAGGACTATAAGGTTTTAGCAAAGATTAGGCTTGCCAGGATGCAACTTTTTTGCCGAGCCATAAGTACATCTGCAGAGAATGGTTTTTATTAGCTAATAGACACTCTAACACAAAATGTTAGAACAGCTATAGCGGCCTATAGCGCAGGCGCGGTCAGAGACGCATCCAGTATCCATCGATCTAGTCCTCGATGCGGAAAAAAAAAGCATTTGATAAGGTCTCCTGGCGCATTTTTGGATGCTAACTCTTTCACGGACGTGTTTTGGGAATCTCTTCGCCGGCTTCCTCGCCCATATGCTCTCCAACCGCCACACAACCTTGCTTATTAACAACACTTCCCGCAGTTATAGACCTCTATAGAGGAGCTAAGCAGGGATGTCCGCTCTCACCCTTGTTATTTAATTTGTCCATAGACCCCCTTCTTTATCACATAACTCAAGCACCACTATATCGCAGTGTCTTGTCCCCCAACAGAGGCTTAATCATAGCCCTATGCTGAGTGACCTTCTTCTAATGACAGGAACCCCAACAGAATTTTAACTCCTATTTCTGACTGATATGGTGGCAGCTGGATCCCCAGTCTGTTACAAACGATCAATGTGACAAAAGCGAGGGATGCGTCTTGAAAGGCTCAGCAGAGCCACTCAGGTGCGAGGTGCTCATCAGGATCAGAAGGTGCATCTCGCTATGAAATACCTAGGGTTATGGCTGACTAAACTTCCAAATAACTTATTATGCTGCAAACATGTCCAAATACTCGGGAAATTGGTGCAAACTATGGAAAAAATTGGGCCGACCTCCCGCTGTCCATTCTCAGGGAGATGTAATTTAATTAAATGGTAGAATTCCCCCGCCTCCTGAACATTTTTTCACATTCTTCCGATATATTTGCGGCCCCGATGGTTGAAAAGCACATCAGATGCGCAATACAGACTATTTATATGGGAACTCCAAGTAAGGCCCGATTCCTCATTATAGTGCTTCAACAGCGCCGACACATTGGGGGCCTAGGATTTCCCAATATTCGCCTTACCAGATTTGGCGGCCTTAGGTTCGTTTCTGACAGACTGGATGCAAAATCTATAACATTCTGTCACGTATAGTTTCACTAGAATCAGGAAGGGTTACACGGCATCCGCTTATAATTTGCCTACACTTACCCTACGAGAAGCTCCACATAATGGTGAAAGAGGATCAGCTTGCTTATATGCCGTATGGAGGGCATGGCGAAAGATCTAGGCAAACTTAAAAACTTGAACCCTTATTACTCTCCCATTTTTATCCATATAACGTAACCCCAACTTCCCAGAGGGAATATGCACAAAACACTTTTAGACTAAGCACAGACTGGCGAACAACCAAGTAGAACAATTAGTGCATCCCAACACTAAACAGAAATATTCTATCTCAGAACTGCAAAAGCCACTACCCAACCCCCGATTCCATTATTTAATTACCTTACAGATATTAGTTTATATCTCAGAAGTGCAGCGGCACCTAAAACAGACGACTGAGAACACGATTTTTTTGACCATGTGTTTTTCTTAAACCTATCCCACAAGACGAGTCACAATTAACGGGTCGCGTTTTATAAATATCTCTTAGAAGACTTGGACAATACAAACATGCTTTGGCCATACTAGATGGCAGGAAAGAGACGCTGACATCTCCCCAGCTTACGATACTAGAAAGCAATACTGAGCACTTATTAAATTTCTGCCCGTCTGCTAGGTAAGTATAGATGTTTAATGAAGGTGGCGCCCAAATGCCTATCTTACACCGATAGGGGCATCGTAAGAGGCAGATTTCAAATAAGACCAACGCTATCAAATGTGATCCGCCAGCAGCGGTCCTATATCATTGCCTATGGGACTGCCCCTTAATAACGGGAGATTTGGCTCCATATAACAGAGTAATATGAACCACTCCCTAAATGTGTCGATTTGTTGCTGGCTCTTCATGGCCGATGTTCGGTACTGTGAAACAAGGAGGTGACAAGAAACGACCAGGCCGGGTAAAAAAGATACTACATGTGTGCCAGCGGCACACGCAAAGCTATCTTACAGGATGGCTTCATCCCTTGGGTCCCACTCTGATTTATTTAAAAGAAAACTTGATTTCCTTGATGTCGTAGGATTGGGTAGAGGCCACCTTGGCAGAAAGAATAAAAGGGTGAAGGAAGTTTTTGAGTTATGGGAACGAATATATAAACACATTGCCGACGGATACTAAGAGCAAATATAAAGCGCTGTTTCGATGGCCCAACCCCTATGGTACCAGGGTAGACAACCTGGCGGGTGCTGATCCAATAGATTTTGCCGACGGAAGGGTGTTTCTAAGCGAGAACTAATTGGCTTCACCTGGAATATTGGCACATTAGATGATACAAAATTCATAGATACTGGGATGGTATTATAGGGCCTGCGGGAGCCAAAAATGCAACCCTGTTACATGCACTGGTGGGGAAGGGGGGAGTCGCTGCACCTGAGCCAACGTTATAGAAAAATGGAAATGAGACACACTGCAGGCCTTTAGAAAGTTAATTTGAAGTTTATTTAAACTGTTGTTCTTGCACAGTCGTAAATTGACTGTAAATGATACTGTGACTAATATGTAAAAAGACGTGTAATGTTTACTTTATCTTTTGTTAGAAACTAGTAATAACAAAAAAGAAGAAAATAACATTGTCCTTGGCTAAATGATCATATTGTATTTTTGATATAATATTTGTAATGGAAAGATTTTATGATACTATCTGTCATTGCTGCTTCCATTTTGTATGTGTCAAGGATTAATGTTAATAAAGACACTTTGAAAAAAAAAAGAGTTATGAGAGAATCGTACATCACAGGTCCACTCCAGTTTCATAGTTTAAAATATGAAGCGTCCCCCACATGTAGCTGCCACTCCCATGTTCGTAGGGTGCAGGGTAAGGGAGAAATCCAAGCTGGCCTTAGAAACCAAGTAGGATAGGCATGTGTGGTACCACGCCATAGCTTAGCTCTTCCGGTTCTGATGGTATCACTGGCTCTGATGGTATCACCGGCTCAGTTCTGTGCCAAGGCCCAATAGCACATTTTGTGTTGCAGCTAAAAAATTGCATGGCCAGAGAGGGAGGAGTTTAAAAACCGGGGATGTGACGTGGGCTTTCCCATTACTGTTATAAGCCGAAGCCCAGGTATGCCTATTGTTCATTGAAGGGGGGTATCTGACTCCAGCATTCCAGGAGCACCCACACAGAAGCAAGGTCACATTGACTCCCCCCCCCCCCTGCCATGGGTGCCCAGCACAAAGCCAACCTAAGGTAAATAGACACATCTTGCTGCCTCTTTGTTTGTAACCATACTAATATTTGCACCTCTGACCAATATCTGTATAGTATTGTCCCTATGTATATATTGTTTGTCTAGTGTGCCCTCCAAGGCAAATTAAATCTATAGACTTAAATCTGGGCTGGTTTGTTGTCTTAATAATCGACCTCATGTGCCTTATTCTTGGTCTTTAATATATCGCTACCCAAGGCTGGTTCCTGGCCTTGCTGTCAGTCTGTAACAAACCGGTCTTATAGGTCTTATAGCTAACGAGGAACTGGTGGCAGTACTGGGCTGGCAGAGCCCTGTTTAACCTGCATGGGTAAACAGATCTCTCCCAGCCATCCAGGGTTGTGGGCAAGTGGGGTATCCTCTCGCACTCCTTGGGTCTCCCTGTGCCCGTGTGGACAGGGGTTAACTGTGAAACCGTATCCGGCTGACCTTGTGCGTACCATAAGGGGAGCACAACATCACGACACACCCCAAGTCAGGCCGTCGACCCTCGAGTGGGCCCGCCAGGCGGGTTTTCCTGACAGGGCTCACAACTGTATTATATTAAAGTTTATAATTCATCATTCAAAATTATTTATCTATTCTGCTGTGCTGAACCAGGCAAAGAGCCCTGCCCTTCTCTCTCCTATCTCCAGAAAATCATGTGATGTTCATTGATCACTGGGTCTCACTGAACAGTACATCACACTCAGTAGGTGTGCTTTGAAGCCAGACTCAGCTCAGGAGCACTCTTCTGTAGTTGATGTGACCTGAGCAGAGGACAATCTGACCGCATTCACTCTTTCCAGCCTGTTTTTTTTTAAAGTGAATAGAAGTACTTGCAATAGAGTTATTACAGGGTAGGGAGAACTGTTTCTTCATCTTTGAGTCCTGCTGGCGGGATTTACTAACAGCAACAGGAGCAGAGGACAGCACTTCAGAGCTGGAGGGTCATGTACTGCTGTCATAAAAATGATTGCTAGGACTCATGAGTCACTACGTAAATTGAACAGAGCCGTAGTCATCATCATGATAACAAGTACAGAGCTGGGGGGTTACACACTAATGTCAGCACATAGACTCTAGCAGTGATAATTTTTGAGGGAAGTCCTAGATTGCAATGCAGTCTGGGAGTTGTATGAAAAACAAGCTGAAGAACTACTGACACTACCACAAGTAGTTAGTTTTGCTACAAAAGTGGATATTATGAGACAAAAGAAAAACGAAACACATGAAGATAGTGGAATATCTTTACTTTTCAATATAAATGCTGTTTATAGTGTTCTATGAAATCTCTGAGCCTCTTTTCAGCATTTTCCTCATTATTGGCCTAGGCAGAGTTACAGTGAAAGGTGAAACTAATGTGTACACATAACACATTACTTTTTGTAAATATGTTTTACTGAATCTTACATTTTCACAAATAATTATGCATAAATTGAAATAATCAAATAACTAAACATTTGTATGCACAATTATTATTTTACATTTCAAACTTAAGAACAAAACAAAAAAAGACACAAAAAAAATATTAAAACTTAAATACTGGTTTAAATTTCTTAAAGGGCTCCCACTAGCAGCATTGATCAGCTAGCCACTGACCACAAATGTAGGAGTGCTAAAACCCCTACTATTCACAAGAATAGGGTTGCTGCGTTCTCCATCTAAATGGAATGGAGGTCATGTCCCATATGTACTGTTTCATTTTCTGCATTTTAAATCCTAAGAGAAAAATGTTCTACTTGCGTCATCCATTAAATGGTTAAAAGCAACATAAATGGTTAAAAGCAACACTTAAAGGGACATGTATGAAAACTGTCTAGGTGTAAGGCTATGTTCACACGGCTTATTTCGGGGCGTATTTGCGGACAAAATTACGTCCACAAATACGTCCCGAAATACATTTCAGATAATGAACAATTAGATTAGCATTGATTCCAATGTAAAATACGCCTCGTCTTCCAAACGAGGCGTATTTCTGCGACGTATTTTCGCCATGTAAATACGATCTTAAAATTTAGTCCCCTGTCACTTATTGAGGCATATTTTGCGACGTAAATCCCGATAGTAAAGAATGGGGAATGTATTTACGACGCGAAATACGTGCCACTATATGTGACACGTATTTCGGGACGTATCTGCGGACGTAATTCCGTAAATACGCCCCGAAATAAGCCGTGTGAACATAGCCTAAGAACGCGTTCTCCCGGCACAGGACAAATACCGGTCGGTTTGCCGGCCGGTATTTTTCCTGTTTTGCGTCCATCCCCACGGCCGCGGGGGGGACGGCTTTTCTCCGTACGGAAGATTGTGCTAGCACAATGTTTTGAGCGGCCCGTGGGCGGAAAAACCACCGGACGGAAAACCCATGCAGTGGGGACTGCAGCACAGGTTTTCCATAGAGCACCATTGTGCTAATTTTCGGCCAGTTTTTCAGGCGGTCTGAAAAACCGCAAACCGGCTGAAAAACCATCCGAAAACCCGTGCCCTGGGGACATGCCCTAAGACTTTCTTTGTTGTCCATAGCAACAATCAGAGCTCCCCTTCATTTTTTCAGAGCACTATATGAGATGAAAGGGGAGCTCTGATTGGTTGCTATGGGCAACAAAGAAAGTCTTACACCTAGACAGTTTTCATACATAAGGCCCTTAATTTCTATTTAGATACATCATACTGCATTATGACGAACATCTTATATTTCTATACATTTAAATAAAATTGACCTGTCATGCTGTATTCGCAATGTAATATTCAAATTTGCCATATTTTATAAGTCACTGAGATTAAAAAAAATTGAAAACAAAATTATGTAATCACATATGGAAGCAAGTTGTTTTTTGACATATGGTTAAATGATTTTGCCTAAGGGAGAATCTTATAAGCATTAAGTGTCATCATGAATTATCTCATCTGTATGACATATTGCTTCAGAAAGTCTTTGAATTAAGCCTCTGGGGGAAATTCGCTTTTGGCAGTGCCCAACTGGCAGTCTGGATTTTCTGCATGGAAGATGTGTATTTTTAGCCAAGGATCAAATACACACATATCACTTTAATATAGAAGCCAACAAACATATAACTTTATTAAGATTTACATTTAAAATAAAAATGTTAAGGCTATAAGAATAAACTAATGATAATACAATCATTATAGCAAAAAAAAAAAATGGTGGACAAACTCAGAAGAAACACTGATGCAATTTAAAGAGGTATTTCCATCACATTACCTGCTAAAACATCTTTGAAGCTTCTATGGCAAAAAAAAAGAGATGAGACCCAAGACTGGACCCATAAATTCCTCAAACCCCAGAGTAGACACCTAAATATTTTGATTAAGTGGAGAGTCCTGTAAGAATAGTGATACATGGAAGAGCCCTTAAAAGGGATTGTTGGAGGCTGCAGCAACCTTTAAAGAAGCACTGCACTAATAGCAATTATTACCTACCCAGTGCATAGGTGATAACTTATAGATCCCACTGCTTAACCCTCTTTCAAAACAGGGGTCCCATATACCCCACTTGAAAGGAACTGTGGCCATGCATACACACTGTCTATTGAGCTGACAGAGAACACCAAGTGCAGTGATTGGCTCTCTCTGCAAGTGTCATAGACCCCAACAATCTAGCACTTATCAGCTGTCAGTGCCATAAACTTCCAACATTCCATTCTAGCAGCTATCAAATGAACAATTAATAATTTAGTGCTGGAATATCCCTTTGACCTGCACAACAGTCTACCAATGCTAGAATAACTCTGCGGTGTTAAATTATAATGGAGAGACTCCTTTCTGTTGCTTGATTGCCCACCAGACTTGCCAGTGTTATGCCCTTTTAGTTGCCACGTAGATAAAATGAAGACACCACTACACATTACCAAAGCAGCAGATAGAAATCAGACAGGCTGAAGTCAGGACAGGTAGAATTTTTGCATAACGGACAGGAAGAAGATCTGGTCAAGCTGCAGACCATAAGACATAGCCATAAAAACGGCAAACATAAAAGCAGCTACAGTTCCTTGCGAAAGTATTCGGCCCCCTTGAACTTTTCAACCTTTTGCCACATTTCAGGCTTCAAACAAAGATATAAAATTTAATTTTTTTTGTGAAGTGGGACACAACTGTGAAGTGGAAAGAAATGTATTGGATATTTTAAACTTTTGTAAAAAATAAAAAACTGAAAAGTGGAGCGTGCAAAATTATTCGGCCCCTTTAAGTTAATACTTTTTAGCACCTTTTGCTGCGATTACAGCTGCCAGTCGCTTGGGGTATGTCTCTATCAGTTTTGCCCATCGAGAGACTGACATTCTTGCCCATTCTTTTTTGGAAAACAGCTGGAGCTCAGTGAGGTTGGATGGAGAGCGTTTGTGAACAGCAGTTTTCAGCTCTTTACACAGATTCTCGATTGGATTCAGGTCTGGACTGTGACTTGGCCATTCTAACACCTGGATACGTTCATTTGTGAACCTTCCATTGTAGATTTTGCTTTATGTTTGGGATCATTGCCTTGTTGGAAGATAAATCTCCGTCCCAGTCTCAGGTCTTTTGCAGACTCCAACAGGTTTTCTTCCAGAATGCTCCTGTATTTGGCTCCATCCATCAAACCATGATGCTGCCATCACCATGTTTTACAGTGGGGATGGTGTGTTCAGGGTGATGAGCTGTGTTGCTTTTACGCCAAACATATCGTTTTGCATTGTGGCCAAAAAGTTGGATTTTGGTTTCATCTGAGCAGAGCACCTTCTTCCACATGTTTGGTGTCTCCCAGGTGGCTTGTGGCAAACTTTAAATGAGACTTTTTATGGATATCTTTGAGAAATGGCTTTCTTCTTGCCACTCTTCCATAAAGGCCAGATTTGTGCAGTGTACGACTGATTGTTGTCCTATGGACAGACTCTCCCACCTCAGCTGTAGATCTCTGCAGTTCATCCAGAGTGATCATGGGCCTCTTGGCTGCATCTCTGATCAGTCTTCTCCTTGTTTGAGATGAAAGTTTAGAGGGACGGCCGGGTCTTGGTAGATTTGCAGTGGTCTGATACTCCTTCCATTTCAATATGATCACTTGCACAGTGCTCCTTGGGATTTTTAAAGTTTGGGAAATCTTTTGTATCCAAATCCGGCTTTAAACTTCTCCACAACAGTATCATGGACCTGCCTGGTGTGTTCCTTGGTCTTCATGATGCTCTCTGCGACTATCACAGAGCAGGTGCATTTATATGGAGACTTGATTGCACACAGGTGGATAATATTTATCATCAGTCATTTAGGACAACATTGGATCATTCAGAGATCCTCACTGCACTTCTGGAGTGAGTTTGCTGCACTGAAAGGGGCCGAATAATATTGCACGTCCACTTTTCAGTTTTTTTATTTTTTACAAAATTTTTAAATATTCAATGAATTTCGTTCCACTTCACAATCGTGTCCCACTTCTTCACAAAAAAGAATAAAATTTGATATATGTTTGAAGCCTGAAATGTGGCAAAAGGTTGAAAAGTTCAAGTGGGCCGAATACTTTCCAAAGGCACTGTATATACACTTTTTCAATGGTCAGATCTTATTGATCAGGCACAGGAAGATAGGAGAAGGGACCTTACAAAGCCTGTTACAGGACAGCTTGAGATAAGTTTAGTAACCCGAAGCGACACTTGCTTGCCCTCAACAACCAAGGGTCTCTGCATACATGCTGGGCAGCAGCAGAGGACCTAGGTGAGTCACAGAAAAGGCGGACAATATACTTGGTGACTAAAAGGAGGACAGACATACAGTCGTATGCAGAGATGGGCAAAACGATGGCCCTAAGGTGAGTAGGACAAGAGAAGGAGAACATATTTTGACCTGACAAAAACCACATCCTCTGCAATCAGTTTTGTAAAAATCCTGGGAGCCTAATGGGTAATTCCTATATGAGGAAATATGATCTCGCTGCCACACTGGATGGCCAAGAATTGTTCAAAATCACTAAGGCTGTGGCATAAAAGAAAACTAATACTTTGCTAGCTTTAAGACTCCATCAGAAAATTCTGTTATCACAACTTGTAAAGGGCTCACGCACATAGTCACATGTCTAAAATTATGCTCACATGCTGTAAAATTGTTTCAGAAGGTTTCACAGCAATGCCACAAGAGTATGAAAGGAAATATGCACCAAATCATCTGGATTTTTCTGTAAGGCCTCGTTCACACGGCTTATTTTGCCGCGGATTGGCGCCGTACTGCGCGCCGGATTTGCGCTGCAGTACGGCGCCAATCCGCGGTAGCAATTACGGTAATCCACTGTTCTCATAGAGAACAGTGGAATCCGTCGCTCCTCCCCGCTCGGCGAATCCGCCACGGGGGGGGGAGATAAGTGACATGCACATTATTTACGGCGCGGACGCGCCGTAAACAATGCATTGTCTATGGGACCGGGAGCAGCGCCCCCGCCGCGCTCCGGCCCCGCCCCCCGCCCGCCCCTTATTCACGGCGGATTTGTGAGCTCAATACGGCTCACAAATCCGTCGGGAATAAGCCGTGTGAACACGGCCTAATGGACATGACACAAAGTAAATAAACCAGGATGAATTACCAGTAGAGTGCCATAGGTATATTTTTTTGTTCTTACATAGAAAAAGTTTTCTCCCCTCTGTACCTGCAGATTTTGGTGCAGATATAAAGGTTAATTTGCAGCAAATCGACTTTTATTACAGATTTCATTAAACTCAATGGAGGAAAATATTGCAATGTAACATAAATTGGGATGCTGCAGATTTAAAACACGTGCTGCAGGCCAAGTTATTTGCAGATTTTGTGCAGAATTTTTGCACAGCATGTGAGATTTCTTTAAGGGGTGTTCTCGCCATGCTATTTTCACAGCACCTGCTCTTTAGAGCCAACTTCAGACTCCCACTTTTGGCTCAGGCTGTGGGTGGTTTTACAATAGTGACTGACATTTCAGCATTGCTATTTCTAGCTCAGCCTGCTAAAGGGACATTGGTGATGGAGGATTTTTTATAGCAGGACACAAGGCTACAGAGCTCTAAAAGGTTACAAATTGTTAGTCAGAAAGATAAACCAGCTGCTGGTCTGCTGATAAGACACAGCAGAGAGTGATGTCACCATATGGGCCAGGACTGATAGAGCAGAGAGAAGTAGATGGGGACTTAGAAAAGCTTTGTGTACACAAGCAGTAGATAAGATCTGCTCTAACAAAAAGCAAAACCAAGAACAGCAATGCATTTGGTAATAGTTTTAATTTACCTTTGTCTAGATGCTTAAAGCTAAATCAATGTGGTGGTAATAGCCCTTTAAAGGATCATTCCCTGCTAATGTAATATGCTGTTATTTTTCTGCATACGAGTCCACTGTGATTTATCTGCCCCTTGTGACCATACCTTCAATAGATCATGTATGGCAGCACACAAGAAAGGCTGTGGCTCAAAACACATTCATTTACAAAGCCAAAACAATGCTGCAAATGTTTCCATAGCCTTTAATGTGAAATTATTATGGATCGCCGCTATAACATCACATTTATAGCCTAAGAAAAATTATATGCACTGATCAGTCACGAGTTAAGGCTGTAAACAACCTGACATGGAAAAAATGATTTAATATATGTTATCGATTACCCTGATTGCAGTTGTTGACTGTACTCTTTATTCTTTCATTCATTTTCAGTTTGCAGCCTGCACGTAGTTTTAGACTTTTCTCATGAGGACATGTCCATTGCAGTGATACATGTTAGATGTGGTCTGTGTGTTTAGAAGGCTAGCGATTACAGAGGGTGCTCTGCTCTCTACTTTTGTACACAGCCTAAGCCATTCTCCCCCTGCAAACTGCTTTTTGTGTACTTTCCTAACTATCTAAAACCTGTGTGAGATGATCTCCTTGGCTCCTCACCTTTCCTACAGGCTCTGGTCTACCCTGTACACCTCCGCCTCCTTTCCTGGTATCTAACATTTAGAAAAGAGGGGGGCAGCAGAGTGCCATCAGAGAGCAGGATTCATACTAATGGATTTGTTGGAGCAGCTAGGTGGAGGACTTGCTCAAACAGCAACAAAATTATATATATATATATTTTTTTTTAATGAAGACAAATCTAAAATGGACAATAAACCCCCACTTATTTTTGCCTTTCGGAAACAAATAATAAATAGTGCAAAGGTGTCCTTATGCTTTGACTCCTTAATGCATCTTGATGTTCTTGTACGAAACGGGTGACATAGTACCTAACGCACCATGTTGTACTGACATGTCATGGTGAACGGGTGGACACAGGAGCTGATCGACAACCGGGCTCCTGCAGTTGCCATATGGAAGTAACTCCATTACAGGCTGTTTAACCCTTTAGCTGCAATCATGGAAGCTTAAGGGCCGGTTCAGACGGCTTATTCAAGCCGTAATTGCGGGACGGATTCCACCCGCAATACGGCTTGAGTAAGGGGCGGGGGCGCTGCCCGCCTGCCCCATAGACTTCCATTTTCCACGGCGCGTATTCCGCCGGGATAATGAACATGTCAATTCCCCCCCCGGCGGATTCGCTGAGCGGGTAGGGGAGACAGAATCCATAGTTCTCTATGAGAACTGTGGATTACCGTAATGTCTGGGACGGATTTCAGCTGTATTGCAGCACAGTACGGCGCGCAATATGGCTGCAATCCATGCCCAAAATAAGCCGTGTGAACGGCCCTTAAGAGTTTGACAGAGTCCTCCATCAACACCTCGGCAATGCGAGGTGCCAATGGTCATCATGACAGCCGGGGGCCAGACCGTGGTCTCCAGGTTATCTGTGATGTAGTACCATACAAAAAAAAAAAAAAGTGTAGTCCTGCAAATAAACAACATAGGGACTGCCGTTAGACCTACTAAAATATGGCTGTGATGTGACACCACTCAGATTAAGTTGTTCAAACACTTCTATAATTTACTCAAACTTTTTAAACTTTCTGCTTAGTTTCAGATGCTATCACAGTTCAATGCGCTGACTGACAACCTAATAACTACCAACCAACAACATGGCCACGTCGTCACTGCTGGCAATAGTAAAGTGTGATACGTCATTGTTCGCATTTGGCATGTTGGGAGTAACTACAATGGTGTCATATTGTTGGCATCTGGGAAACCATTTTTCATTGACCTATGAAGTACAATGTGGAATAGTTGTCTCCAACACAATGGACCCCAATACTATACAGCGATACAGACTTCGCGCATGGTTGAGCTTAAGTCCTATTTGGGCAAAGGACCTGGTCCTTTTGGCTACTAGGAAACAGCTTGCTCTATGTGAGAACGATAAATCCTAGTTGATTTAAGACTGCTGTTTATAAAGTTTACAAGATTTTTTTTTTTTAAGAATGTTTAAATGTATTGTTTTTTTTTTCCTCTAAGGGAATAATTAATCAAGGGTCTGAGAAATGGGAATTGTTTAATTAAACCTTTCTTGCCTTGTGGATTTTGGTTTACTTCATGCTTGTTTTTCTCTCCCCAATTCGTGAGCCATAAAGCCCCATGCACATACCTTTTTTGGTCCTCATCCATTGGGATACCATACAAATTTGTCTGGACTGATACTCCAACAGGGCCATTAACTGTATAAGGCAAACAGTCTAATTTAGACTAGGTTTGCCCTATTAAGGAAACGTGTATGATTTCTGCACCAGACACATAATTGTAGTTGACCAGTAATGGATAAATGCATCAAAGCCATGCTCCCCCCATATGCACAAAAAGACATGAAAATAAATAAGTGGATAGCAAAGAAAAAAAAAGTGCAATATATAAGCATATTATGCTGTGAACGAGATGACATGATCCGTTCTATCCTCATAATAACCATGAAGAAGAGTAAAACCCGTGAAAACATAAAAAAGAAAAAACGTGAATAAATACTAACCCCTTCCTGACATTGGACATACCGGTACATCCTAGCGAGAAGTGAATTCCCGCAAATGAATGTACCAGTACGTCCTGAACATCGTGTGGGCTCTCAAGCGAGGCACAATCACGACATGGGACCAGCTGCATATCACAGCTGGTCATTGCTGCATCACCCGCAGCCGGAACTCACAGACCCCTTAGGCCATGTCTATGGGCCGGCGAGGTGCCGCAATTAAGCCATGTGAACCTAGCCTTAGCTGCTGCGATCTATCGCGACAGCTAAGGGAGAGATAGAATGAGTGCGCTCCTTCTGTCTTCCCTTGGTACGCCGCTGCCAGTAATTTACCTGACAGCCCGGAAGTTATTCAATAGCTTCTGGGTGGTCTGTGACATCACCATGCCCGACAGTGCCCTGTGGGCATGGTGAGTGACAGTTGCCATAGAGACCAGTATATAGCAGTTCTATGTACAGTCAAGTCCCCTATGGGGAAAAGCAAAAAAAAAAAAAAAAACAAAACAAAAAAACACGTACAATGACCTTTTCCCTTTTACAAATGGCAATCGCTACAAAAAAGATTAAAAATAAAGTATGCATATTTGGTATCGTCATGTGCATAACGACCTACCCTATAAATCAGTCATGTTAATTAACCTGCCAGTTTTTTTGGTTTTTTTGGGGGGAGGGGAGGGGAAACCCCAAAACCCAACAACTGAACTGCAATTTTTGTTCATCCTGCGGCACATAAAATGAAATAAAAAGCGATCAAAAACTCGTATAAACACTAAAGTGATACCAATTAAAACTTCAATTGATCTCGCAAACAATAAAGCCTTTACACAGCTCTGTATATGGAAAAATAAAAAGCTATATATTTTTTTTTAAAGCGCTTCAACATAAAAAAAAAAAACTATATAAATTTGGGTATCGCTGTAATTGTATCAACCCACAGCGTAAAACTAACGTGTCACATATACTGCACAGTGAGTGCTGTTAAAAATAAAAATCACTTCTAGGATCGCAATATTTTCTTTACTCTGCCTTCTAAAAAAGGGATTTAAAAGCGATGAAAAAGACTTATCCCCCCAAAAATTCTACCAATAAAAATGTCAACTCATCCCACGGGAAAAAAAAGCTGCTCCACAGCTCTGTACACTGAGAAATAAAAAAAAGTTATGGCTCTCAGACTAGGGCGATGCAAAAATGTGTTTTCCTTTTTTTATTGTGTAAAACCAGTAAATGCTGAGTTGCATTTCACTTATCACATCTACTGTGTTCCAGTGAATGGATAAAAATTGAAAATCTGCAAAAAAAAAAGTTTGAAATGTCACCTTCACTTTCCTTTAATTCCTGTGAAATACCTAATGGGTTAACAAACTTTCTAAGGGTATGTTCACACAGTGTATTGCGGAGCGTATAGTATGTGCCGCAATACGGCGGGTGTTTTGGAGCGACACGCTGATCAGTGCGTCTATCCAAAGCGTGTATTCGCCGCTAACAATTGACATGTCACTTTTCTCCCCCGGCGCACAATACTATCGTATTATACGGGTGGGGGGACGACGCGTAATGCATAGCTCTCTATGAGAGCTATGGATTATTGTAATTGCGACGCGCATTTCTGCGCGTGTAACGTGCAATACGCGGCGAAATGTGTGCCATAATAAGCTGTGTGAACATACCCTAACACTGTTTTAAATACTTTAAGGGGTGTAGTTTCTTAGATGGAGTCATTTATGAGGGTATCTAACTTGCTTGTCAGTGTATGTTCTACCTAAATAGCTTGATTACTGGGTGATAAAAAGTATAAAGTAACTCAATAAGCCCCATATACCCAAAATGGTTCCAATAAAAACACATGTAGTTTGGCATAAAACAAATCCACATATTGCTAGATGGCCAGAACAATAAAAAAAAATTATGCCCTGACACAATGGGTGTCAGAATATGGCAGCATAAACAATATTGAAAGGGTTTTTATTCAGCAAAAGTAGTAAAATAAAAAAAAAAATTAAATATTACAGTCCCTGACAGAAGTTCTGTCACTTATGTATGTTGTGGAAAGCAAAGCTTATAACCTGACTTAAAATTCATCCATTGGTTTTAGAAACCACTCATATGGAAGCTGAAACCCTCCCAAATGAGGCTTTAACAACGAAAATAAATTTTTCCTGCTGAAATATTGTTTTATTTAAGGAAAACACAGAAAGGTCAGTTTGGCCAAAAAAAAAGTTTTGGCCCCCACAGAAAGTAATGTGAAAATAAACAAATAATTCACTTCAATACAAAGATATGTTTCCTAACATTGGTGAATGGTTGTGGTGCTTTTAGACCCATATTTAATATTTTGTGTGATTTCCCATGAGCTTGGGGGATGTCATGCGTTTCGACAAATTTTTATAAAATTTATTGATAAAGAAATCGGAATAGCTAAGAATGCAGTCTTCATCCTCCCAAAGTTCTCAAGATTTTTTGGTTTTGTCTTCCAAGCTTCCTTTTTTACCCTCCCCCAAACGTGTTCATGATGTTCATGTCTGGTGACGGGGTGGCCGTCCTGGAGCTCCTTGATTTCTTTGCCTTGAAGACTTGTGTAGGTGGATTGTATGAGATGGGGGCCCCACCCTGCTGAAAAATTTGACCCCTTTTTGATGGGAATGTAAGGGGTAGCTAATACTTCTTGAATTTTAGGCTTTTAAATTCTTTTCGCCTTGCAAAGTTTGCACACCCCCATAAAAATGAAAAACCCGGGGACCATGTCTTTCCACCCCAAATTTAATGTTTTTGGGTGTATCTTGGATCCATACGGGCCAGTGGGTCTCTGCAGTATTTGTGGGGGGCCTGTTTTTAAAATTCAAGAGATTCATCTGAAAAATCCACTTTCTGCCTTTTTTCCAGCGTCTATCTGTTTAGAGGGGGGGGTGAGATGGGAAAAATTTTTCAAAAATTTTTTCGTGACTTTTTGTCAAAATTCTTTTTTGGTCCGAATTGCTTTGGGGCGAATTAAGAAACAGCCATTCCAATTTGCACAGAGCCTGGGGGTGCGTAAAAACGTTTGCCATGTTAAAATATGCAGGGAATCTTGGTTTGGTTTCATACAATGTTTGTTTTTTTGTATGACACGCATATACTCCCGCTCTTGGGAATCGCTTTACTTTAAAATTCCCCTGGGCATTAAGAGGGAAAAAAGACCAAAAATGAAGTGGGAATGTCCTGAAAAAGGGCATGGCAGCCAAAAAATGGAAAAAAAAAAAAACTGAGAGCTTAGTTTGGCAACATCAGTGACAGAGTGTGGGGGGGAGGAGCAGCCACAGCAGCTGAGGTCAGACAGTGGCACAATGACATTCTAGAGGTGGCAAAACATAGTAGGCCCCAGGGTTTGGAATGACAGGAGTGGGGGTGCGGCGCGCCCCCAGCAGCAGCATGAGGTCGGCGTGGCACAAAGACATTTGGAGGTGGGGAAAAACAGGGAGTGGCCCAGGTGGCCAATGACACGTGTGGAGGGCTGGAGCAGCATGAGGTCAAGGAAATGGCAAATGACAGTGTGGAGGTGGGTGGCCTTTCCAGTTTGGTAAGATGGTCGGTGGAGATGGGAAAACTGGGCAGATGTTGGCATCGGCGGGTGGGGGATCGAATATGGCTGGGCAGGTAGTTTGACCCCAGTCATTTTCACAGTTTGGGTGAGGCATCATGGTGATTGTCTGTGCCCAAGGCATTGGTGTGTGGGAAAACCTGGCCCTCCCCGCCTGATTTTTGCAAAGGTCGGTTCCACATTTCCCCGGACAAGCGGGTTTCCTTGGGGGGGAAAAGATGGCCCCCCCCACACTGAACACCCGCTCTGATGCCCCACTACCCTTCGGGCAGGGAAATTTTCCCCTGCAAACTCGGCAAGTTGCGGGCCCACATCCCGTTTGGCTGCACAGTAGTCCAGGGGATTTCTTCTTTTTCAACGTCCCTTTTTGACAAGGTACAAATACAAAAAAATTTTTTCGAAGCATCTAATTACTGAGATATAATTTCAAAGAAGTAGCTCTAAATTTTGGGACACATCTGATTTGTGAGTATATTTCGTAATGGTAAACTAGCCATGGGGGAAGAAGGACGGGTTTTTGGGGAGGGTAGGGAAGGGTAAAAAAAGAGGACAAAAACAACAAGCAAAAAAAAAAAAAAAAGGGGGGAGGGGGAACAGAGGGAGAGGGAGGTAGGCAGGGAGATAGGGCATACATAAAGGGTAGTAGGGGTTTTATAAGTAAGAGTTGCCAAATCGCCCAAGCAATACATTAGGTCTATTTCTTAAATTTGGTACTTTTGTTGAATGATAAGGAATATTTTTCTTAAAAAAAAATTAAACGTAAAAATACTTAAGAAAGAACTTCAATCCAAGAAACCCAAAGGCATTTGAAAAACAAAAACACCCCCCTGACTACTCGGACTCCCCCCAGCAGACCCCCCCCCCCAAAGCTACCTCCCCGGAATTTGCTTCTTTTAGTCCCCTAGACCCGGAACCCCAAACACCAGCAAGTACATCTACCCAAAAAGCCCCGGTACTCGGCGTGGCAAAAAACAGAAACCCCCTCTCCTGCTCCTGGTTTTTGCCCAAAGATGCACCCTGCCTGTGGATCTCCCCCATCCTCTGAAGGGCAGAAGATTCTTTAAACCCACTGCATTTGATGGGGGGTTTGGGGGTAGCCCCAATTTCCGGGTTGGCTTTCGCAGCTCCGTGGAAGACTATCGGACCCCCCCCTGAGAATGCGCATTGGTATAGGAAGGAAAAGAGAAAAACCGGGGATATCTTGCAATTTGATGCCTGTGATAATTTCAAAAGTCCACAACCTTGGCCCAAAAGGGACAAATCTCTGTGCATCCTCCCCAAATGTGGGACATTGTGCTGGTGCTGTCCCATCCCCAGCAATTAGAGGGGGCCCTGGGATAGATAGAGTGAGGACCGTGGGCACCCCTGTCCCCACTTTGACAGAACCTTATATTGAGTTCCTGAATTCTGCGGAGACGATGCTTTATGCGTAAGCGGGGTTTTGGCCCATCATCTGCGCTGTGGTGTCACCAACCCCCCCTTTCTGCCAGTGGCTTGGTAATTCGGTGGTATCGCGACCGTTTTCCACAACAACCTGTATATTGTGAATCAAATGACTGGGGGGGTTTGTGTCCCAAAACGGAGTTCAAATTGGTCATGGCCTAACTAAAATTAGCTTTTTTTTTTAACATAAAAAAAATGCCTAAGCTCCATGTACTGAAGCCAGACGTTGGTGACCTGTTCTCCCAATAAAACATAGTCTTATACTTTTAAAGGAGGGAGGCAGTTATTGTCTGAAGGTTTTTTTTTTTTTTTTTTTTTTAAACCTTTCCCCCCTCGGCGCCAGGGGAGTTAATTTTTGGGGGGTTCCCTTTAAAGGGGGGAAAGGGGGGTTTTGGGTTTAAAAAGATGAACTGCCCGGGCCCTAGACCTTGCAATATGGAATGATTTGCGCAAACCAGGGGCAGCTGGGAAACCGCACATTTTAATTAGAAGGCCAACCAGGGGACCGGTGGGGTACACCCCCACCCTTCCCCCTCCATCCCTACCAGCTTTAGTTCTCGGGGGTGGAATCCATCTAAAATCCTAGCAGCAGCCCGGGTACATAGTAAATTTGAGATCCGGGGGGTGCCAAACCGCCCTCTCCTTTCCTAGCTAGGACTTTCCCCGCAAAACCGAGGGTTTTTATTGGCCCAACAAAAATTTTTGATACTTTTATTAAAGTTAGGGAAAAAAAGGGGTTCGGGATCGAATTGGGATAATTTGAAATAATAAAGTAATCGGGGCAAAAAATTCTTTTTACGGATTTAAATTTCCCATCCATGGAAAACTTTCCTCCCCATTTAGAGGATCTCCTTTCAGCGTTTTAAGCAAAGGAGAAAGTTTTATTTAAAATTTTATCGTTTGGGTGGGGATCCCCGACCCCCAGGTAAACAAAGAATTTTTTGCCCCGTAAAGGGGAAAATTTAATTCCCGTGCCCGACGGTTTTGGGGATCCATGGAGACATTCAAGGGTCCTCTTGAGTAGTTTCACCTTAAAATTCTAAGTTCCCCCAAGCTTTCTATTACCGGCATCGAGCAGGAGAGACAATATGGGGGTGATTACAAAAAATAAGTCATCGAAAAACCGACACGTACTGCGTCCCTTTTTGGGGGATTCCCTCAATGTCCTCCGATGCCTGTCGCCCGGGAGTGATACCCATGGCATTAAAATAGAGGAGGGGGGAAAGGGCAAAAACCCCGTTGGTACCATTTTGGATTTTAGGGGCCAAAACAAACCCTTTACCCTAAATTTGAGGGGACGGCCAGGGATCTTTTTAAAGGGGGGGGTTTGGGCCGTGCGTCCCAAATAGGCCCCCAAACCCGTTGGTTCGGGGGGCTCTCCAGGTCCCGCTGCTTGGGGACGCCCTCCTCATGGGGGGAAGAATTCTATCAGGACTCCAGACTTAGGTTGCTGCTGATGGGCTGGTACTGCTCCCACCCCACCTTCCCCCCAGCCGCGGCAAATTATCTGAGCGTGGGGAACCCCCCGGCGACCTGTCAAAGGGGGGACCATGCCGCACATAGGCAGGGCCAACTGATATGGGGGATTTCCCATAGTTTTTGATTTTGTCCTCCCTCAATAGTGGGAAAAAGGTAGCATTTTGGACGGTGCGAGGGCCAATAGGGGTGGAGACCAAAGTACCCCTCTGCGGATGTGATATTGGTTCAAATACCCAGGCAAATCAGATGCTGGGGGCCCATCTGCAAAAGGACTCCGAGGGGCCCCCTGCTCCTTTGTATACTGCCACGGTGTTGTGGGCCATCTGCCCGTCTTCCTCATCTCCATCTACCCCTCCACTCTTGTCCCCTGGTGGGAAAACCCATTTATTTCCCCAGAAAATTTGCTTCTGCCCCAATGTCCTCCTCCATTTCGTCCCCCCGGACTATGGGTGTGAGATTTAGTGCCCGTCTCCAGCCCCCTGCCAGACAGATTTTTCAGCATCGTTCCAGGACAGAAGCAGTGGAATGATGTTATTCATCCCGTAGTCCTAGCAACTGACAAATAACATGGCCTCCTCGAATGGGCTCAACAAACGGCATGAGCTGCCACTGGCTGACATCAAAGTTACACAGGGGAGTACTCCTGTCCATCTGGATCATCAAAAAATCGTTAATGGCCTTTCTCTGTTCATACAGTCGGTCCAACATGTGCAGGCTGGAATTCCAACGGGTAGAAACATCGCATATCAGAGTGTGTTGGGGGAGGCCGTTCTGTCGCTGAAACTCGAGTAGGGTGTTCCTGGCTTTGTAGGAATGAATGAAGTGCATGCACAGTTTCATGGCCATTTTCAGAATGCTCAACAACAATTAGGAGAAAGTGTATCTAAAATATAACATTTATTTCAATAAGATAAAAAAATCTCTATAGAGCAAACAATGACCCAAAACACAATCAAAAGTGCACATAAAACAGTAGGTATATGGTATTGGAACAATATCACTGTCCCTATTACAATCCTACATATCTACCATAGGTCCCTACCTAGCAAAAATAGGGCACCCGCTCCAATAAAGAGCGACCCTGTACAGGAACTAAGCCCTACTTTGCAAAGCCCCTATTATACCCTATACTGGTGAGTACAATACAAAATCTCAGTTAACAATAATGTCATCAGGGGACTGAAAATAGCCAGTAACTGAGAATAAAGCTCGGTTACTGTTATACGAGGCCAAAGAACCAAGACATCTAGGAGCATATGGCTCCGATATCACGGAGAGCTATGGTGCGCCGACCTTTTCAGAATGTTCTGAAGATCGGTGGAAGACTTCAGGAACCTTTTCACAACCAGATTGAATACATGCGCCATACAGGGCGCATGGACCATCCCTCCTCGGTGCAGTGCGGACACCATGTTACTCCCATTGTCCGTTACCATGGTTCCGATTTGCAGTTGGCGCGGAGAAAGCAACACATCGAATTCTTGCTGCATGACGCGGAGCAGTTCCTCCCCTGTGTGACTTCGTTCGCCGAGACAAAGCAGGTGTAGAACTGCGTGACACCGCTGTGCCCTACACATGTGGTATGATGGAGCAGTACTTGTTAAGGCCGAGATGATGGTGGTGGTGGAGGAGGCGGACATTGGCACAGGAGCCGCAGTTTGACAACATGGAGGAGAAAGCGGCGTCTCCTGTCCAAGTTGTTGGTGTGTCTGGGCAGGAAGCACATTCACCCAATTGGCCGTAAAGGACATGTACTGGCCCTGACCATAGTTACAGCTCCAGATGTCCGCGCTGCCGTGCACCTCTCAAGTTGGTAATTTAAAGGAAAAAACATCAAACGTCTGTTTCATCATTATATTCTTGTTAAGCTCATCAGATAGTTTGTTAAACTGCTTTTACTGCTATACATCCTTATCGAACTATCAGATATCTCTCACACAGCTTTCCTTGAGACAGATGCATTGCCTGTTAGAAGCAAGAAAGTCAAGGCCTTCCTCCTTCCCCCAGATAATACAGAGCGCTTCGGAATGTATCATATCAGCTAATGCTTCATACGTACATGCAAATTATAACTTGTCTCTTAGCGACCACCAATTAACCAATCATGCAATCATGTAGTTATAAAATAGTCATGTGATTAAAAAGTTCTATTAGAATGTAATTTACTGTGATTAAACTTCAGATTTCATGTCCGAAACGGAAGGTGTCGGTCATATTTCTCAAGCTCTGGCTGCCGGCAGCAATAATAATAATATAATTCGGAGGAGGCATTTAATTGGATAAGGAGTGGATAAAAGATAGATTCCACACCTGATTTAATCATCTTGACAGTGGTGCCGTGCTCTCAAACGCCCGAGGACTATCCGGGGGCTGACGTCTTACCATCGACTGCACGGTCCTGCAGTGCCCGAACCACTTGGGGCCTGATCAACCCCACAGAAATAGGTAAGTTAGCAGACTTTTAGTCTGTGACTTATCTGTTTTTCGGACATTCTAGTGAAGGTCTTTTGGTGGTTGTCGCCTTCCTTAGGAGACCTGTGTAAGCGTTCAGGTGTGCCTCTAGCGTGTGCTCCGGTACAAGTGTGCGTATTATATGTGTATACCTTTAAACACTACCAATTAATGCCTCTGATTGTTGCTCTGTTAAGTATACGTGACTGGATAGTGTATTTTTCCTTTCAGTGTCATATTTCAGTGTAGGTCAGGAGCTGGGCTCCTGATGAAAAAAAAAAAAAATAGATATCATAGATAAGCGACCCGGTCGAAGGGAACCGAAGCCTGTCATAAGTTATATATACAGATAAGTTATATACATATATAGTTATAGACAGATGATCTGCATTCCTGAAGAGAACTGGCCAATTGCCAAAGTCTGCAATAGTTATAGACAGACGACCTGATTAGCCTGTTATACAGATGGTATAGACAGACGATCTTGGTTTCTTATAGCCTGTTATGGCAGGACGATTTTTGGTTTTATACCCTTTTAAAGGAAAGCGTCTTGGTTTTTTATAGCCGGGTTATGGACAGACGTGTAGGTTTCTGAAAAGCCTTTTAGGGACGGGAACCCTTGGGTTTTCGGTTTCCCTTTTTTTTATGGCCCAGACAAATTTTGGTTTCTGATACCCCCTTTTAAATGGACAGCGATCTTGGTTTTGATAGCCTGTTATGGGAAAAGAAGATTTTGAATTAAATTGTTATACAATGGAATAATCAAGATTTTTGGGAGTTTAAACCTGCTGAAACAGAAGCTTTGTTTTAGTGGTTAGATAGGTTGGGATTTAAATTTTCTAAACTTACACTTTGTGTTAATTTTTTCTGTTTTGGTTAGGTAAAAAAAAACTCCCATTCAGGGTTAATTTTATATTCAAGCAATATTGTTATCTTTCACCCCTGAAAATTCTGGCAGAGTTTTAAAACCCTTTGGGCTTCGATTCAAAGCTTTCTTTTTAAGGGGGGTTTTTCGTAGCTGCAGCACATTTTTTTTCCCATCTCGGGGGGCCCAAAAATGAAAAATTTTAAGCTTTTTCTGTCAAAAAGGGTTGGCAGTCGAGTAGTTTGTTTTCGAAGAAAAAAAAAATAGGAAAAAATATGAGAAATTGAGGGGAAAAAAAGAAAAATTTTCGTGGAAATTAAAGTTTTAAATCATAAAGAAAAGGTTTCATGTTGAGACAAGCACTGAAAGAACTTTAATGATGTTTAGAAAAGCAAGTTTACATTAAAAACTGAATGTAAAAAATAAAAAGGGAAATTGAGGAAGGGCTAAAGGGGGTGCCGCCCTTAAAAGGGAGGGCGATTTTAAAGGGTTGGGGGGACTGCCCGTAATAAAATTTTCCATTAACATAAAAAGTTGCGTAGATTTTTGGGAGGGAATGTAAAAACCATTTATTACCCTTGTATTACCTCAGCTCCTGCCCCTCCCGGAATTTTTTCCCCTCAGCTCCCGTCCCAAAACCCCCCTTTAATTTTCGGGAAAGCCTTTTTTAGAAGTCCAAAACTTCTCTGTACCCGGAAAAGGAAAAACCCCCAAACCCCCCCTTTTTGGTTTTCCCTGGGGCTTCAAATTTGGGGTAGTCCTAAGCAATCCAAAGGAACCCGGAAAATTTCCCGGGGGTTTTGAAGTTGAAACAGTGGCCATCTTGATACACCCCAACTTTCCCAACCCCTTTATCCCCCCTTTCCCTGCACTCCACTTTTTTTACAAAAATTTTAAAAACCCTTGGGATAAGCAACTTTTGAGGGTTAACGTTTTTGAAACACACCTGAAAAACATAAAAACCCGCCCCCGAAACCCAAATATACCCTTTGCCCCACGACTTCTGGACACCCCCCCCTCCGTAGCTCCCTATTTTGATTTTTTCAATGCTAATGGAGAGGAAGAGGGGGAGGGAGGACAATTTGGGGCCTTTTAGCAAACGGATCCCAAAGGGCTCACATCTGAAACCCCAAAATAAAGGACCCAGTTTTTTTCCTTTTGCTCACAGAAACACAGAGGCTGCTTTTGGAAGTTTAAAAACTGTGATTACTTTATGCATGCTGAGGGAACCCCCAAATTAAAAAACGTCCCCCCAAACAATTGTGTTCCTGCTGAAAACAAATTTTAAAAATTTTTAACTTTATTTTCAAGGGCCCAAGCGAGCAAGTTCCAATCCCGGGTCCTTTCCGCTTATTTCTTTGGGCTTCTTTCCCTTTTTCCCCCACCAACCGACTTTTTTAAAAAGGCCAAATACTCCCCCCCTTTTTGAGAAAAAAAAATTTTCCCCCCAAACACGTAAAACCCAACAAAAATTTTGGTTTACTAACATTCCCCTATGGCCCAAAAATGCCGGGAAGACCCCAATGGCTTCCCCTTACCCCAAACCCCACTAACTCTCCCAGGGACTTCCCCCTTTTTCCCAAGGAGTTTTTGGCCAGTTCCTTGGAAAAATACACCCACATTCCCTCCCACACCAAACCCCAGACTCATTCATATACTTCCCCCAAACCTTTCCCGGGGGCCCAGAAAACCACCACCCATCCCCCTCCTAAACCCCACTGGATTTTTTTTTTCTCTCCCCAAGTTCTCCCTTTCCTTTTCCATCAGGGCCAGATACATATCCCCCCAGGATAAACCAAATTTTTCATGCCTTTTACTTTTTCCCAAACCAAGTCAAATTTTCCTAACGCCCCAAATGCCAGACCCTTTGGAAAAAAAAAAAAAACCCTTTAGGGCCATTTTACCGTGGAAACCCCCAGCAGATCCCGAAAAATTTTTCGCCCCTTGGAAAGATTTTAAAACCATGTTTGCCAGAAACCCAAGGGCGGGGGTTTTTCTTTTGGCCTTTTCATCAAATCAACCCTACAAGAAGCCCTTTTTGTTTGTGGACATCAGTATTTTTTACCCCTTTCCTGGGGAAAAAGTTTTTCCCGGGTTCTTTTCATTTTTGGGCCAAGGAATTTTGGGTTTGAATTTCCCCATGAATATCTTTCAATTCTACTCGGGTTTCCTACTGAATCCGTGGGGGAATTTTTATAAACCGGTTTGTCTGCCCTTTTTTCCCAGGCAAAATGGATTTTGAAAATTAACACAAAAAGCCCCAAAAAAACCCTTTTTTTCAACGGCGTTTTTGTTTAAAGGTTTTTATTTAAACCTACTTGGGACTTTGAAAATTTTCAAAAAGAAAGGGCCAGATTTTTAAAACCCGGGAATTTCAATTTTTCTCCCATTGCTAAGGCACAATTTAAATTCCCTTCCCAACAATTAAAAAAAGGTTTCTAAATTGCCCCCTATTTCCCAAGAGCTCCCACAGGGCTCATAGCTCACCAAAACCCTTTACCTCTCCCAATAAAACCAATGCAAGTTTTTCCCTTTGGTTTATAAACCCCCAAAAAGACTCCAATTAAGGAAAAAATTTTGCGCCCTTTCCAGAAGACAACTTGGGGCAAGGCCGAACTCAAAAAAATATTTTTTTAAATCGCAACCTTTTGGGAAACCAAATTTTTTCTTTTTGGGGCATGCTGCGCAAAAAGCCCCGGACGACAAAAAATCTTGCAACAAGGGGACAGCAACTACCGAAATTTACCCTAAAGCATATAATCAATTTTAAACCCTAAAGTATCAATTTTTTGGGAATTTCAACACTCACGCTTCAACCAAAAAACACAAACGCAGACCTCAGTCCTACAATAATAATCCATTAAATTGGACCCAAAAGTTACCAACCTTTAACCTTTAGCCCGGGCAAAAAAGGGCTTTTATTCTAAAGATCCCGGCCCTTATCAACCCTTAAAACCCCTTTATCGCCCCTCAGCCCTGGACTCCGGCAAAAAACTATGTCAAACCCTTTTAAACTAAATTTGCTTCGGGAGAAAAATCATTTGTCATTCAAAACCCTGTTAAACCCGTCAACCCTTAAAATTTAAGGGCCCAAACCAAATTCCTTACCTTGAGATCCCAGGGGGCAGCCAGATGGGTTCTGAAAACTTCTGACTTTCCCAAACCAGACTTTCAATTTTCTCCGGGGATACTTTCATGCATTGAAGTGGATGGCGCCCCAAACCAGATTTCCTAAACCTCCCCTGGGGCCAAATTTTGAACATCACAGGGGACTCCTGTTAAACCCACTTATCTCTTTCTATTTAAACCCAACTAAATCTTTTGAAGCTGATTTTCAAAAACGATGAAGGGAAAATATCAGATATAATTCTTTCGGGAAATTTGTTTTTTGGACTACTTTTACTCCAATTTCCCAGGGAAGCTCTAAAAAGCTTTTCCCTTTACATTTCCAATTTTTTATCTACATAAAAGAAATACCTCCTAAACTTTTGACCAAGTACCTCCGGGAATTTTGGGGCCTAAAGGCCCTGATGATTTCGGACCCCTTCCAGTCACATTCATTTTCTTGAAAGAGGGTGCTACCCCACCCGCTGCGCCTCGATACCCTTTAAGCATAAACAAGGGAAAAAATCTCTGGAGTCACAAATCAAAACCCTTTCCCTGGATAAGGGGGGGTGCCCATCCACTGAAATTTCAAACCTGCAAATACCCCCCCGCTTCCCTGTTCAAAAAGAAAACGTTTTTCCTGTTGAACCTCCAAAATCCCTTTTTTGGGGTTTCATGCTGGGGGCAGTAAATTGCTGTAAAGGGAAATTATGAGAACCCTAAGGCCCCCAAAAAGCCATGTTCCCCCAAACCCAAAGTACCTTTTTTCAGCTGCCAAATTTCACAGGAACAATTTTCGGGCACATTTTTCCTTTTTTCTGTATCCCCTTTTTTAAGGGCATCAATACCCTTTTGTTTTTCACTTATCTTTTGGTACTCGGGCCCCCCCGGGAAAGGGGATTTTTAAACAGTTTTTCCCCAAAACCATTTACCCCAAGCCTTGCGGAAACATGTATGTTTATTCTTTTGTGTGCAAACCCCGATTTTCCCAAACTTGTCAATAAAGCTCTTTGGTCTTCTTTAAAACTTTTTGGGAAATCAATCAAACTCAAATTTAAACAGTCCAAGCCCCAATTTGGTTTTGTTCTAAGAAGTTGTTTTCCTGGCAATGCATATCACAGGGGAAAACCAAACCCTTACCTTTGATTGGGGAAAAAAAAAAAGCTGGGGATGCTCATTTTTCCCCGAACAATCTAAAACAACTTAAAGGGAAAATTTTCCCTACCCCGGTCATTTTTCTGTCTTTCAATGGTACCCAAATTCCCCCAATTCTTAGGGAAAAGTTTTACATTTTTCTTTCAAAAAATTTATTTTTACCCCAATAAAAACCCCTCATTTTGGGGGCACAAAGAGGTTTTAAAACCCTTTAAAAAAAAACTTTTCCAACCGGCCCCGGCCCCCGGGGGGAATCTCGGGATTTCTCCCAGCCTTTCAACTTCCTTCCTTTTTTTGGAAACAATGGAAGTTCAGAAGCCGACACAAAAAACATGAGGGGGTTTTAAGAGCCCTCTTGGACAACTTTTTGCAAGTTAAACCTGTTGCACGGCCCTGCCCTTAATTTGCCTAAAGGGTTTATCATTCCCTGCCACAATTTTGTTTTAAAAAAAATTAAAAGACATTTTTTTGGCCATCTATTTCAATTTTTTGGCCATCTAAAAGGGGGACCCTTTAAAACGTCGCAGCAACCTCATCTCATTTTAAACCCCAGCGCCCATCTCCGAAATTTTAAGCCCTTTCTTTTTGGCCTAAAAATTTTCACTTTGAAGAGATGTATTTTACTTTTCAACCCCGGGCCACTCTGCTTCCCTTCCTCAAGGGGGGGAAAAATGAAAAATCGGTCTACCACAGTGAAGCCCAAAACCCTCGGGCGGTAAACCCTTTTTATGACTGTTTTAAAAAGCGGGTCTGAAACCTCCATTTTTTCCTACTGTTCTACATCCAAGTTGGAGAGCCCAGACTATTTTGTCTTCACAGGGGAAATCCAGATATGTGGACTTTAAAGGGATAATTCCCATACAGGATTTTCTGTGGTTTTCCTTGCAAAAAAAACCGTTTTAAAGCTGCATCTTTACCTTCGAGAATGCCAGCCCAAGAAGGTGGGCTTGGGCCCGTAACAGAAAGCTTTTTAAAAACTCGCCAAAGAGAAAGACCAAAGAAAATTTTTAAAAAACGACTCAGCCCATGACCTTTTGGGCCCAAGTGGGGGCCCGGAGGTTTCCCCCAAAAGCTAGGGAACGCCCCTCAAGAAACCCGGAAAAAACGAGCAACCCTGCTTCCAATTTTAAAACTCAAGTGGCCATTTTGAAAAAGCCCCTGGAAGAATAGGGACAGTGGAAGTAGAAGACAAACCTACAGAGCAGACTTGGGTGCAAAAGGGCCCAGCTCTCTTCCCGAGGGAAATTGGAGGAAGGGAGGGGTGGCTTTTATAAATTTCTGACCAGAGCAAAAAGAAAAAAAGAGGGAAATTTTAAAGAAAGAAAAAATGTAAGAAGAAAATGAAATGTGATAAAAAGAAGGTGAGAAGGTTAAGGAAAAAAGAAGTGAGAAGAAAAAAGGAGAAGGAAAAAAAAGGAAAGGGAAAAAGGGTAGAAGAAAAGAAGAAAGGGGAAAAAATTTAAAAGGGGAAAAGGAAAAAAAGAAACCAAGGGGCAAGAGGGAAATTTAAACCCGGGTTTTTTTAACCTGTTGGGAAAAATCTCAAACAACCTGAAAAAAGCCCCAAGGAAGGAAATATGGGAGGAATTTTTTGGGGCAGAGATTAAAACCAAGATGGAATTGGGAAAAAAAGACAATAAAACTTTGTTTACCAAGGGCATTAAAAACCAGCTTATTCAATGGGTATTTATTAATTCCCCCAGAGGGAACTAACCAGATGATTTCTTCCAAACAACAAGAAATACCTAGGGCCCCAGAAACTTCATTTCCCCGGCCCAAATAGCCATGCTAGAAGTTGTGACCCAGGGGGAAAAGATGCCAACACCAAAGGAAAAACATTGGGCCCAAACACTATAAACCTCTCCCCCGCGGATCCAACTGAACACATTGAATTACCCCAAAAGTGGAAAAAAACAAAAATTGGGGGTGGCGGAAAATGTTTTTAGGATGGCCTGAAGTTTAAACCCCTTTACCAAAATGGGCTGCCAAAAATCACTGTGAAGAAAAATAAAGACTGAAATTTTTATATTTCAAAATTTGGGGATCCCTAGGTTTTTTTGGGAAACTGATCAAGGACCTTCCTTCACTTGCAAAGAAAAACAAAAAACATTTTGGGGAAACCCAGTTTGGAGCTGACCCCCGGCCCGCCCCACTCCCACCACTTTTTTCAAGAAAAATGGGAAAAAAAACGACCAAATTTAAAATAAAACAAAAAAAACCTTTTTCCCCTTTTCCCTTAATTTTATTTTGTCAAAAACCCCCAAAAGGTGGCCCCAAAAAAATGGCCCCAAGAAGGGGGAAACCAAAAAGTTGGGGAAGGCCCTTTTAAAAAAATTCAAAGGTTTAAGGGAAACCAAGGTCCCAAAAGGGTTTTTTTTTAAATTTACTTTTCAACCAGGGGGGGCCCCCCAAGATAACAAACCCAACCCAAACCCGGCCCCAACCCCGAATAAAGCTTAAATTTTTCAACCCCCTTGGGGTTTAAATTAAACCCCTTTTCCTCATTTTTAATGAATCAAAAATAAAGGGAAAAAAGGGGTTTGTTTATAATTTACCAACCCAAAAGGGTTTTCCTTACCCCCAAAAAATTAAAAAAGCTGGGAAAACAATTTTTAAGCTTTTTTTCCCCTCCCAAAAAATAAAAAATTTGGACCCCCCTTTCCCAAGGAATCAAATTTTGGGGTTTTTAATTTAGATTTTTTAAACAATCATTGTTCCTCTGCCCGGGACCCACTCTGAAAAGGGGGGAACCCGGCCCGGGCCCTGGTCAATCTCCTCCCCTTACCCAAAGGCTTGGGGGGGAGGCCCGGGCGGTTGCCTGGTTTTTCCCCTTTTTTTGGAAACAAGCCTTTTTCAGTGGTTTTAGTGGGTTTAACCCCCTCCACCTGTTTTAAAACCCCTTTTCCCTTTTATAACTTGTTAAGTTTAGGGGAAAAACATTCCAATTTTCATTTTCCCGCTCTAGGGGGGGGGGGGGGAGGCCGTTAGAACAGTTTTTTATGTTTTTAGGGGGGCTTTCAAGTTGGAAATTTAAAGGAAAAAAAAATCAAAGTCCCGTTTTCATTTCTTTTTATTTCTTTGTTAAGCCCAGATAGTTTTTTTTTAAAAAATGCTTTTTAAATGCTATAAAATCCTTATCGAACATCAGATTTTTCTCTTAAAACGTTTTTTGAGGGCAGATACATTGCCGTTAAAATCAAGGCCTTCCTCCTTCCCCCAATTTAAAAAAACAGGTGCTTCGGAATGTATCATAACCAAACCCAATGCTTTTAAAGTAAATGCAAGTTTTTTAAAATTGGGCCTTTCGACCACCCAATTAACCAATCATTAGTTATAAAATAGTCCAAAGTGATTAAAAAGTTTTATTGGGAAAAGTTTAAATTTTACTGGGGATTAAACTTCGATTTTTTATGTCCGAAACGGGAAAGGTTTTCGGTTTAAAATTTTTTCAAGGGTTGGCTGCCGGCAGCAATAATAATAAATATAATTCGGAGGAAAGGGATTTAAATTTTTTAAGGGTGGAACAAAGATAGATTTCCCCAAAACCCGATTTAATAAACTTGAAACACCTTGGAAAAAAACGATAAGCTCAAAAGGGTTTGGCCCCCCCCCTTCTCCCCTTTTTTTGGGAAAATTTAAAAAAGGCTTGGAAAAACTCCATCTCGGCCGGCGCCCAAGGGGGATTAGTTTCTGAACGGTT
This sequence comes from Phyllomedusa bahiana, assembly GCA_025379985.1. NCBI lineage: Eukaryota > Metazoa > Chordata > Amphibia > Anura > Hylidae > Phyllomedusa > Phyllomedusa bahiana. Next base: position 45,511 of record JAODAL010000596.1, read on the forward strand.
TCGGTCCACCATTGGAAAGGGGAGGGACTGCCCAGGTTTTCCAACAATTTTGGGCAAAGCCCGGTCAGCTTCTGCACCCTTTGGGAAAGTTGGCGCATTCTGTTTTTCTCTTTCAAACGCCTCGGCCCGAACGACTTTCTGGCCCATGAGTAGCGGGAAAGGGGCATCTGGGGGGAGATGATGGCAAAGAAACAGTCCCTTCTGCAGAGGGGGGTGGGGGCCTTTACTGGTGGGAAAAGCAAGGTGCCCTGGGGGGCTGCTTTTCGGCGGCAGGGTTTGGGCACCACATATTAGCCACGTTTTTCCCAGGGCCCCCCCGAAAGGGGACCGGGGTTGCAAAGTGTTTGAACCCAGGGGCCCTGGTGTAAACCCTTACTCCCCGGCCACGCTTTACTTTCTGCCCAAAAGATTTTTACATATTCCCATTTTTTGGCTTTTCCCCCCACCGCCGAGTCCTGAATTTTTCCGCCCCAAAACTCCCTCGCTGAGCCCGTTTCGCCTTTTCTTGGAATCGCGAAGCGGGGTTTTTTACCCCGTGGCCCCTTGGCCCTGACCTTTACCTGCTGCTCCCCCGGGGACTCACGGCCACACAACCCAAATTGCGGCTGCGCCCCTGCCTTTATGGCCCAAAATTAGCAGGGGGTATTGGCCCCATTTCTTCACTGCCCCAATAGCTTTCTGAACCTGCCCTCCTCCAAATTTTTCATCCTCGCTATATAGTTGGGGCCCGAGCCCCGAAACCCCATAGTAAAATTTTCTGGCTAAAGGAAACGGGGGAGGGGCCCCTGGGCCCGCTCCTGGGCCATGCCAACTAAGGGATGTTTTCTGACATTCCCACCGGGCTCCCTTGGGGTGGGGGTTTTCCAAAATGTCATCGGGGAAGGGATACCTAGCAACCAATCCCAAAAACCATTGGGTTTTCTGAAAAACCAACCCGGCCCTAGGGTGCAGCGGCAGGGGTTGGCCCCTCCCCAGTTTACCCCCCGAAGCAACAATCCCCTTCCCGTGCCCGCGACCTGGGCCTGTTTTCCCGGAATTTTTTTTGCCACTGCCCCTGCCCGGGGGAAAACCTCCACCTTGGGCTGACTACTGTTTGTTCTAAAATGTACAGGGCCCCTTTTTGATGGGGGATATCTTCATATGATAAATACACACCCTTTTATTTGACTCCAAATGAACCCCCTAAAAAGCTTGGTAACCCTTGGCTATAAATTGCGCTCCACAAATGGGCAGGAAAAATTGACTTGTATGTGCCGTTTAAAAAACACTATGTATTTTACTTAATATAAAAGCACAAACGGGCTTAATTAACCTTCGGATATGAATTACGCTACAGGCAAAATTGCTTCTTTGGCGGTGAAAAGGAACGTTTCTTTTACTATGTACAACTGCAGAAAAATACTTAGTTAACCCCTGGATGTAAATTGTGCAAAAGAAATGTGCTGCCAAAAATTATCAGCTTTGTAGCGTGTTAAAATGGCGTGCAATTTACGGTACACAACAACAGAAAAACTTGTAATTAACCTTCGGTTATGAATTATGCTACAGGTAAAATGTCCTTTTTGGCGGTGAAAAAGAACTTTTCTTTAGTGACCACAACAGCAGAACAACGTTTAATTAACCCCTGGATGTAAATTGCGCAAAAGAAATGAGCAACCAAAAATTAAGTGGTATTTGGATTGTAAAAATGCTGTTTCTTTATATGAATACAACAGGCTTAGATAACCCTTGGATATTCAATGTGCTGTGAGCAGATAGCATTAACATGTATATGCAGCTGCATTGGACGCACAATGGACTTCAGTTCCAATACCCCACAAAATCAGAACGTAAGAGAAGCAGTCTCTGAGACAATGCCGTGATCAAGGGTCCTGAGGGACCAGAAACGCGTTGGCGTTGAATGTTTTTATGCACCATCCTGTGTTGTATCATATGGAATAAAGTGGAGCACTGCTGACCCGCTGGAGTTTCCGTTTGTGGATACAAGTTATGTGAGTTAAGCTTTACCTGGCAGCTCTCCGTGCGGGATCGCTGCTCCTCTTCCAAGATGATGCAGTAAGAAGCAGGAGTGCTAAATAGAAGGTACCTGTGACTGGGATTGTGTGGAAGCAGGCGGAGGCAGTTTTTCTGTTGAATTTGAGTCTCTGAGACAAGCTGTGACATCCCCCAAAAATCGCTGTATAAAAATTAGTTCTTTAGTAAGAGATATCATAAGCAGCCGCGGCAGCACCTTCCCTACTCAGTACAGTGAGAGCGGTATGAGCTCCCAGCGTCGCGCCCGGACTTATATAGTGCGGTGACGCAACAGAATTCCGCCGTTCTCTTGATTGGCTTCATCTCTGCACGTCATGCAGGCTACGCACTTCTTCCTCCCAGACGTCTTTGCCCCATGTAACGCCATGTGCTCGCAGCCATTTTATCAATTAAAAACACACTTCGTTCCCGTGAATTACCCCAAACTTCGACTTCGTTCAGAATCGAAGTTTCCATGAAATTCTAAACGAATTCCACTTCGTTAGAATCAATTCGCCCATCTCTAGCTGTGGGCCTTGGCAAATGCCACACGGTTTTTTAATTGCCTTTTGTTAAGTGCTGCCTTCTGGGCACTGATTCGACCAAGGAGGCCATTTCGAGACAGAATCCTACAAACTGTTCTAGTTGACACAGGGACTTGAGGTGACCAGGCCTGTTGGATCTGTGCTGAAGTGGAAGAAAGGGGGGGGATTTGATTTTCGAACCCAAAAAACGTTCCTCCTGAGCAGTTGTCTTGCGGGGTCTGCCAGAAACCCGGGCTTGTCAAAAACATTTTCCCGTCTCTTCAAATCTTTTTTTAATTCTTTGTACTTGACGCGTGAGACACATTAAAGGTGCCAGCCACCTCTGCAATGGATCTGGTCTTCAACCTTTGATAATCAAGGCTTTGGTTGAAAGGGTGGATTTTTGGCATGTTGTCAGAGTCAATGTTGGATCTGTCAAGTGAAGGTCTGGGGTGGTAGATTCTTTTTATACACACCACTAATTAACCGATCATATTTGGGGCTACAGGTGAGGCTTGTCAAAACTAGGTTTTCCGTGTATTTAATATGTCAAGAGCACAAAACTTTTGCTCTTGCAAAATCTGGATCTTTCTTGTTCCTTATGGTTCAATATTTCAGCAGTGAGAGCAATAATTTTTGTTACAAAAACCTCATTTGGGAGAGTTTCAGCTTTCATGTGAGTCATTTCTAAAACCAATGGATGAATTTTAAGTCGGGTTATAAGCTTCGGTTTCCACAACATGGATAAGCGACAGAAATTAAGGTAACAAATTATGCCGCACAGAGAACAAAACAAAAATTTATATCTCAAAAACAACGGTATAATGGCTTTTTTTTTCTCCAACACCTACCAGAAAGGGCTTGTTCACACAGAGTTTTCACTCCGTGTTACAAGCGCTTTTTAGATCTGTCTCTGGGACCGACAGGACGGACCCAGAGACGGATCTAAACAATTAGCAGTGCAATTCTTTCAAAGACGGAGACGACAATTTCTTCCAAGTTTGGCAATATCCTATATGTGGGTGTAAACTGAAGTTTGGGGGAATGGTAGGGCATGAGATAGGAAGCGTTATTTGGCTTTTGTAGTCGGTGCCCTCGTTCCACTTGCAAAGCCCCCAAAGTACTAGAATAGGAGAAACCTTCCAGAAGTCACCAGTTAGGATTTAACACCCCCCAGGGAACTCACCTAGGGTCTTTTGTGCATTTTAGGCCCACTAGTGTTTCACAGGTTTTGTTTAGCATTGAGCCATATCACCCCCCCTCCAGCAATTCTGCCATTGTTTCTCGGGTTTCATTTTGACAGCGTTCATCGTGTGGTATAAATGACATATTAAGTTTACTCAGTAGGTCGATACAATGTTTTTGATTGGGAAAGGACACTATACTTTTTGTTTGTGTTTTTACCTTCATTTGACCCCATAGAGTACTTGAGTCAGCGATCTATTACATCACTGCTACAATACATAACATTATACACTCACCGGCCACTTTATTAGGTACACCTGTCCAACTGCTCGTTAACACTTAATTTCTAATCAGCCAATCACATGGCGGCAACTCAGTGCATTTAGGCATGTAGACATGGTCAAGACAATCTCCTGCAGTTCAAACCGAGCATCAGTATGGGGAAGAAAGGTGATTTGAGTGCCTTTGAATGTGGCATGGTTGTTGGTGCCGAAGGGCTGGTCTGAGTATTTCAGAAACTGCTGATCTCCTGGGATTTTCACGCACAACCATCTCTAGGGTTTACAGAGAATGGTCCGAAAAAGAAAAAACATCCAGTGAGCGGCAGTCCTGTGGGCGGAAATGCTTGTTGATGCCAGAGGTCAAAGGAGAATGGGCAGACTGGTTCGAGCTGATAGAAAGGCAACAGTGACTCAAATAAGCCACCGTTACAACCAAGGTAGGCAGAAGAGCATCTCTGAACGCACAGTACGGCGAAATTTGAGGCAGATGGGCTACAGCAGCAGAAGACCACACGGGTGCCACTCCTTTCAGCTAAGAACAGGAAACTGAGGCTCCAATTTGCCCAAGCTCATCGAAATTGGACAGTAGAAGATTGGAAAAACGTTGCCTGGTCTGATGAGTCTCGATTTCTGCTGCGACTCATTCGGATGGTAGGGTCAGAATTTGGCGTCAACAACATGAAAGCATGGATCCATCCTGCCTTGTATCAACGGTTCAGGCTGGTGGTGGTGGTGTCATGGTGTGGGGAATATTTTCTTGGCACTCTTTGGGCCCCTTGGTACCAATTGAGCATCGTTGCAACACCTTGTGGAATCTATGCCACGAAGAATTGAGGCAGTTCTGAAGGCAAAAGGGGGGTCCAACCCGTTACTAGCATGGTGTACCTAATAAAGTGGCCGGTGAGTGTAGTACTAATACAAATTGTAGCTGTCAATCTCCATAATACAAGTAGCATCTGCAACTACTGAGAACCAGACTTCCTGCTAATCTGCACATACAGCTCTCAATTCGTATACACAACGATGGAGAAGGCAGGGACGGTAATAGACCCTTTCTGTTTTCTCAGAGGAGAGCCCGCCTGCCAGAAACAGCAACTCTCCCTTCCCACAGCTGTACATAGTGCGCAGCTGTGAACTCCGCATGGACGTTTTATAATGGCCGTGCAAAGTGAGGATTCGACCACCCGGACATAGGAAGTCAACAGGTGGTCAGCATTGAGTCAAGGCCAGTCAAGGCCAAAACAGTAAGGGCATGTCCCCACTGCACGGGCTTTCGGCCCGTTTTTCAGGAGGTTTGCAGTTTTGCAGACCGCCTGAAAAAAACGACCTAAAATGAACATACGGAGCTCTATGGAAAACCCGTGCAGCAGTCCCCGGTTTTCCGTCTGGCGGTTTTGCCGCCCGCAAAACATTGTGTAAGCACATTCTTCCTTCTGGTTTCTGGGCGGAATATGTGCATCTCAATGTGAAGGGGGAGGGCTTCTCTCCGCTCATCGCAGAGAAAAGCCGTCCCCCTCGCAGCTGTGGGGACGGCCGCAAAACAGTGCACATACCGGTCGCATAACCGACTGGTATTTGGCACTTGCCGTGGGAACTCACCCTAAGATGTGAGGAGACCAAACTTTTAGGGTATGTTCACACAGATTAATTGCGAGGCGTAGAGTACACCCCGCAATTACGCCAGCTCTTTGGGAGTCGCACTGATCGGCGCGTACTCCCGTGGTGCGGGAGGGCCGGCAGCTCGTTCGCCACATAGAAATGTCAATTATCTCCATGGGCACAAAATACGATCGTATTGTATGCCCAGGGAGAGGAGGCGTAATCCATAGTTCTCTATGAGAGCTGTGGATTACCGTAATTATAGGGACGCATTTCGCTCGTATTAGTGCGCAGTACGCTCACAATACATGGCGAAATCCATCCCAAAATAAGCCGTGTGAACATAGCCTTACAGACATGACAATACTAATTGTCTCATTTTATTTATTGCTAAAACGGTAACAGAAGGTTGTTTGGAACTTTCAATATTTTCTAATTTTTTAGTTACATTCAGTCCAGCTAGAGTAATTGAATACGTGATCTCTTGTGCTCTATAGTGCGGTATATAGTCTTTTCATTAGTCACCTATTACACCCCGGCCGGGGGAACTAGAGGTACAATTACAGCAGAGCCAAACAGCAGCCGACGATCTTGTTGTGGAAGGAATGATTAGGCAGCACAGGAAGGCACCGCACCATTCTCATGGCTCAGATTGATTGTGGGATTGAAGTGGGCAGGATCCCAGCCTGTATCTGCCCTTCTCGACGCCACTGTGCTCTTAATTTTGTCAAAGTGGTGTGAAGGGGTTAATAATAACCGAGCTGGACTGAGTCACCCAGCAGCGCACCAAGAGACCCCAGGGCCTCGAGAAATTACTCCACAGTACACAGAGACCTCCCTGCACAGCATTATCCTGCAGAGACCACCCTGCAGAGCACTGCCCCGCAGTGCACCCAGACACCGCTCTGCAGAGCATTGCCCCGCAGTGCACCCAGACACCACCCTGCAGAGCACTGCCCCGCAGTGCGCCCAGACACCGCCCTGCAGAGCACTGCCCCGCAGTGCGCCCAGAGACCGCCCTGCAGAGCATTGTCCCGCAGTGCACCCAGAGACCGCCCTGCAGAGCATTGGACCGCAGTGCACCCAGAGACCGCCCTGCAGAGCATTGCACCGCAGTGCACCCAGAGACCGCCCTGCAGAGCATCGCCCAGCAGTGCACCCAGAGACCGCCCTGCAGAGCATTGCACCGCAGTGCACCCAGAGACCGCCCTGCAGAGCATTGCCGCGCAGTGCACCCAGAGACCGCCCTGCAGAGCATTGCCGCGCAGTGCACCCAGAGACCGCCGAGGAGAGCAGTGCCGCGCAGTGCTCCCGGAGACCGCCCTAAAGAGCATTGCCGCGCAGTGCACCCAGAGACCGCCCTAAAGAGCATTGCCGCGCAGTGCACCCAGAGACCGCCCTAAAGAGCATTGCCGCGCAGTGCACCAAGAGACCGCCACCACGATCATTGCCGCGCAGTGCTCCCAGAGACCGCCCTAAAGATCATTGCCGCGCAGTGCACCCAGAGACCGCCCTTAAGAGCACTGTCCCGCAGTCCACCGAGACCGCCCTGCAGAGCATTGCCCCGCAGTGTGCCCCCGCAGTGCACCCAGAGACCGCCCCGCAGAGCACTGCCCCACAGTGCACCCAGCACCGCCGCCGCAGAGCACCCAGACACCGCCCCGCAGAGCACCCAGACACCGCCCCGCAGAGCACCCAGACACCGCCCCGCAGAGCACCCAGACACCGCCCTGCAGAGCATTGCCCCGCAGTGCACCCAGACACCGCCCTGCAGAGCATTGCACCGCAGTGCACCCAGACACCGCCCTGCAGAGCAGTGCACCGCAGTACACCGACAACACCCTCCAGAGCAGTGCCCCGAAGTACACCCAGACACCACCCTGCAGAGCATTGCCCCGCAGTACAGAGACTATCCTGCAGAGCATTGCCCCACAGTACACCCAGAGACCCCGCTGAAGTGCAATGCCCACAGTGCACCCAGAAACCACCCTGCAGAGCAGTGCTCCGCAGTGCATCCAGAGACCGCCTTGCAGAGCATTGCTCCGCAGTGCATCCAGAGACCGCCCTGCAGTGCATTGCACCCAGAGATCGCGCTGCAGAGCAGTGCCCCGCAGTGCACCCAGAGACCTCCCTGCAGAGCATTTGCCCGCAATGCACCCAGAGACCGCCCTGCAGAGCATTTGCCCCACACCCAGAGACCGCCCTGCAGAGCAGTGCCCCGCAGTACACCCAGAGACCGCCCTGCAGAGCATTGCTCCGCTGTGCATCCAGAGACCGCCCTGCAGTGCACCCAGAGACTGCCCTGCAGAGCATTGTCCCACAGTGCACCCAGAGACCGCCATGCAGAGCATTGCCCCGTAGTGCACCCAGACCGCCCTGCAGAGCATTGCCCCGCAGTGCACCCAGAGACCGCCCTGCAGAGCATTGCCCCGCAGTGCACCCAGAGACCGCCCTGCAGAGCATCGCCCCGCAGTGCACCCTTCCTCCCTGCAGAGCATCGCCCCGCAGTGCACCCCGAGACCGCCCTGCAGAGCATCGCCCCACACTGAACCCTGAGCCCCCCTGCAGAGCATTTCCCCGCACTGCACCCAGAGACCGCCCTGCAGAGCATTTCCCCGCACTGCATCCAGAGACCGCCCTGCAGAGCATTTCCCCGCACTGAACCCAGAGACCGCCCTGCAGAGCATTGCCCCGCAGTGCACCCAGAGACCGCCCTGCAGAGCATTGCCGCGCAGTGCACCCAGAGACCGCCCTCCATAGCACTGTCCCGCAGTACACCGAGACCACCCTGCAGAGCATTGCCCCGCAGTACACCCAGAGGCCCCACCTGCTGTCGCGCATCACCTAGCAATGCACCAAAAGCCTGTAATCCTCCCTGCAGATCATTATCTAGTATTCCAAGCAGAACAAAACCTCAACTAATATAAAGAAAGTTCTCTCCACGGACTCCACCCAACAACCGGAAAAATAACAATTCCCAGCAGGCTCCGCGCCGGCCCCGCCCACACAAGAGGCTGGTCACGTGAGCATGACGTCAGAGAGCTTCTTTGGCCGACTAGGAAACAGCATCTACGCTTTGCGCATGCGGTTTCCCACTCGGTACAGTGGCCTCACTGGTCCAATCTTCGGCTGCTTTGGGGCTCGTGCGTTGGTGGCGGTTTGGCTGAGGTGGTCTCGGCTGATCCTTTCTTCTGCGCCATCATCCAGCAGAATGAGTTACGAGCCGCGGAAAGGATGGGGCCGGGGCCGCGGGGGACGAGGCCGAGGATCCTCTTCTTACCACGACAGCGGCTCCTCCAGGGAGGCTGGCGGGGGTGGCAGAGAACGACCACCGCCGCACCTGAGAGGCAAGGCGATAGGGCTGTGGTACGCACGGAGGCAGGGCCAGAAGAGTAAAGACAAGGAGAGGCTGGAGGTGAGGCCATCACGTGCTGACCCCCATCTGAGCTCTAGGTGACTGTGACCCATGCCAGGCTCTGTCTACACAGCAAACCGCTGTCCATCCATAGCATTCTAGCATCGCTGGAAGAACCGCGCTCGCTTTTCGGATTCGCCGAATGTACGGGATTCTGACGGCGATGCTGCGGGAGATGCAGCGGGCTGGAAAAGACTGTGCTGTGTAGACTACAGCCGGGATGTTCTATTGTGGTCTATGGGTGCTGGTTACAGGCGGATATTTGGCCGATTCCAAATACTGAATCCAGAGCCGTAGACGTAGCCCAACTGATCACCTCACCCACTAATATGAAGCTGCAGGGGCCACACGAAATCCGAACCTATACTCACGTCACCGGTGTAAATGCTGATTGGCTGCAGTGGTCATGTGCCTCTTCTCACATCACTGTGCGGACATACTGCTGACCCCGCCCACATCCAGTGATTGACAGCTATGTGCACACACTGATACAGTGAAAGCTGTCAGTCACTGGATGTGGGCGGGGTCAGCAGTATGTCCGCACAGTGATGTAAGCAGAGGCACATGACCACTGCAGCCAATCAGCAGCTACAGCTGACCACCTAATCATACAAACCTATATATCCCATACCTCAGCTTCTCTCCTTCTATCATATAACCAGGGCCGGGGACAAGCCTTTTGGTGCCCTTTGGGGAGTACAGCCAATGGCGCCCCCCCCCCCCCCCCCCCCCCCCCCCCCCCCCCCCCGCTCTCAAAAAAAATACCCCCCCCACAAAACCCCACTATTCCTCTCACCCCTGCCCCAGGTCCTGTCACTTTTTCTGCACATTCCACATAGCTCCCGTCCATCTCCTCAGCCAGTCACTGCACAATGAAAATTAGCCCCGACAAATTTGCATTTTCAAAATCGCTCCCTACGTTTTGACAGTGTAATACCCTAAATACAGTCCCATTAATCCAGTACATGGGAGCAAATCTACCAGACGAATGATGTTTTACTAAAAACACTCTACAAACCAAGACCCAAACTATTATTTCTTAAAGGGTCAAATAATTCTGCCAGAATACAACCCCCACATGTGGGATCAGCTGTACACAGGCCTGAAGGATTTTACCACCGCCATTTCCCGTGACCCGATAGTGGTAGGTACTAGTTGTATGTTTGACGCTCTGCAGAAATCTAAGTGATTACACTTTCAGTAACATTAGTGACCACAGGAGACGTCTTTGATCCAGCGTCGTCACTTTCCCTTTTCTTCTCCATCCGGTTCACACCTTCATGCCAATTGCCTCACGCCAAGTACTCGTCTCCTGAGATTTGGACACAAATATCTTAGATTCCTCACATTTCCCAGTAACTCCTAATTTAGGTATTTAAGTCCCCTCATTTAGACAGGTATATAGAGTATTGACCTCCTCATCAGGCCGGTATATAGATATTGGTCCCCTTAGACAGGTAGGTATATAAATATAGGGCCTCAAGCAGGTAAATAGCTAGAGGGGCTCAGGCAAATATATAGCTAGGGGTTCAGGCAGGCGTATGGGGGCTACAGGCAGCGTATGGGACCTCAGGCAGGCGTATGGGCCACAGGCAGGTGTATAGGGGCCTACAGCGGCTATGGGGGCTTTAGGCAGCCGTAAAGGGCTCAGGCCAGCCGTACAGGTGGCTCAGGCAGCGTACGGTTGGCCACCGGCAGGCTTATAGGGGGCCCCATGCAGGCATATAGGGGCCACATGCTGCCGTATGGGGTCTCAGGCAGGCAGTAAATGGGGACACAGACGGAGCGTATGGGGGCTCAGGCAGCATATTGGGCACCAGGCCAGCATTATCAGGGGGGCCCCCCCCCCCCCGCAGGCAGGCATTATGGGGGCTGCAGGCAGGCATTATATGGGGTCCGCAGGCATGCATTTATAGGGCCGCAGGCGGGATATAGGGGGCCACAGGTCAGGCGTATGGGGGCCACAGGCAGAATATAGGGGGGCGACAGGCAGGCGTATGTGGGCCACAGGCATGCAACTTAAAAAACAACAACATTAATACTTACCCAATTCCCAGGCGCCACATCCTTCTTCAGCCGCGCGCGCTCCCGTGGCGCAAGCCTATGCGCGGCATGTTCACCCGAGGAGAAGGCAGCGTCGCGATGACATCAGCTTCATTGCGACGCTGCCCGCTGAGAGCGCACGGGCCGCGGCGGGGTCCTCAGCGCGTGTGATGGACCCGCGACGGCCCTGCTGTGTCGGCCCAGCAGCTCACCGAGGATCCATCGATCCTCGTTGGGGAGCGGGCCCGACACTGTCTGCGGGCAGTGTGAGGCGCGTCGCTCCCGTGCTCCGCAGAGGCGTCACAGAGACTCGCTGGCGCTTCAGTCCCATGGCACGGCCTGGAGCCCGGCGACGTCGGGGCCCTGACGGCGCCCCTTAGGATAGAGCTTAGTGTAGGGCGGTCGCCTACCTTGGCTACCCGTCTCCCGGCCTGCTATAACCCAATATATCACAGCGCACAGCTTCTCTTCCTCTCATATAACCCATATATCACAGAGCTCAAGGCCCTCTCCTTCGATCAATAACCCTTATATCACAGAGCTCAGCTTCCTCCTCTTCATATAACCTATATATCAACAGAGTTCATCCTCTCTTCCTCTATCATATAACCCAATATATCACAGACTCAGCTTCTCTCCTCTATCATATAACCCTATATAGCACATAGCTCAGCTTCTCTCCTTCTATCATATAACCCTATATATCACAGAGCTCAGCCTTCTCTACCTCTAACATATAGACCCTATATATCACAGAGCTCAGCTTTACTCCTCTATCATATAACCCTATAAATCCCAGAGCTCAGCTTCTCTCCCTCTCACTTCTGTCCCTCTATCATATAAGCGCTGTGTCCCTTATTCAGTAAGATGCAGCAGTTTTAGAGTATTTAATGCTCAATTCTTAACTCATGAGCTGGTGTTAGTCCACCGCCCACCAAAGGCTAACCCCGCCCACCTGGCGTTTATTCATGTTTTTATCTATTCAAATAATAGGAATTTATATCAGTTGAGGGTGGGCGGGGTTTGAAAATTAAACGTGACTCTTTGAAATGAACTCTTATATATCACAGAGCTCAGCATCCTCTATCATATAACCCTATACATCACAGAGCTCAGCCTACCCTCCTCTCTCATTAACCCTATTATATCACAGAGCGCTGCTTCTCTCCTCAATCATAATCACCCTATATATCACAGAGTCTCAGGCTTCTCTCCTCTATCATATAACCCTATGTATCACAGAATCATCTTCTCTGCCTCTATCATTTAACCTATATATTAGCAGAACTTCAGCTCCTTCTCCTCTAACATATAACCCCTTATATATTACATAGCTCAGCATCTCTCCTACATCATATAATCTATATATCACAGAGCCAGCGTCTCTCTCTATCATATAACGATATCGATTATATATACACATATCACATCTCCTCTATTATATAACCCTAATAACACACAGAGCTCAGCTCCTCTTACTTATAGTAACCCGTATATAGCACAAGAGAGCTCAGCTTCCCTCTCGCTCTATCGTATAACCCTATATATCCCAAAGCTCAGCTTCTCTCCTCTATCATATAACATATATATACAGAGCTCAGCTCCTCTACTCTATTAATAACCCAAAATATTCACGAGAGCTCTGCTTCTCTTCTCTATCATAAAACCCTACATATCACAAGCTCAGCCTTCTCTCCTCTATCATATAACCCTATATATCACAGACTCAGCTTCTCTCCTCTATCATATTACCCTATATATATCACAGTGCTCACATTCTCTCCCTCTATTATGACTAACCCTATATTACAATTCTCATCATTCTCTCCTCTAACATAGAAACCTATAATCATAGAGCTCGGCTTCTCTCCTCTATCATATAACCTCTATATTATGCACAGAGCTCAGCTTCTCTCCTCTATCGATATAACCTAGTATATCACAGAGATCAACTTCTCTCCTCTATCATAAACCCTATAGATCACAGGCTCAGCTTCCTCTCCCTCTATCATATAACCCTATATATCACAGAGCTCAGCTTCTTACTTCCCTCTATCATATATACCCAAATGATATCGACAGAGCTCAGCTTCTCTCCCCTCTATCAAATAACTCCTATATATATCATCAGAGCAACAGCTCCTCTCCTCTATCATATAAACCCTATATATCCACAGAGCTCAGCATCTCTCCCTCCTATTATATAACCCTTATATTACAATTCTCATGCTTCTCTCCTCTATTCATATAAACCTGATAGATCATAGAGGCTCGCTTCTCTCCTCTACATCTAACCCTCATATATCACAGAGCTCAGCTTCTCTCCCTCTATCATATAACCCTACATATACAGAGCTCCAGCTTCCTCCTCTATCATATAACCCATATTCACCAGAGCTCACTATCTCCTCTATCATATAAACCCTACATATTTAAAGAGCTCAGCTTCTCCTCCTACCTCACATATAACCCTAATAATCACAGAGCTCAGCTTCTTCATCCTCTATCCTATAACCCGTATATATCGACAGAGCTCAGCCTCTCTTCTCTAATCATATAACCCTATATATCACGAGAGCTCATCTTCTCTCCTCATCAATAACCCTACAATATCACAGAGCCAGCTTCTCTCCTCTATCATATAACCCTATATAGTCACAGAGCTCAGCTTATCTCCTCTATCATATAACCCTATATATCCCAGAGCTCAGCTTCTCTCCCTCTTCACTTTCTGTCCCTCTATCATATAAGCGCTGTGTCCCTTATTCAGTAAGATGCAGCAGTTTTAGAGTATTTAATGCTCAATTCTTATTCATGAGCTGGTGTTAGCCCCGCCCACCAAAGGCTAACCCCGCCCACTGGCATTTATTCATATGTTTTTATCTATTCAAAGTAATAGGTTTATCAGTTGAGGTGGGCGGGGTTTGAAAATAACTGACTCTTTGAATGACTCTTATATATCACAGAGCTCAGCTCCTCTATCATATAACCCTATGCATCACAGAGCTCAGCTCCTCTCCTCTCTCATATAACCCTATATATCACAGAGCTCAGCTTCTCTCCTCTATCATATAACCCTATATATCACAGAGCTCAGCTTCTCTCCTCTATCATATAACCCTATGTATCACAGAACTCATCTTCTCTGCCTCTATCATATAACCCTATATATTACAGAACTCAGCTCCTCTCCTCTATCATATAACCCTATATATTACAGAGCTCAGCTTCTCTCCTACATCATATAACTCTATATATCACAGAACTCAGCGTCTCTCCTCTATCATATAACTCTATATATCACATAGCTCAGCTCCTCTATTATATAACCCTATATATCACAGAGCTCAGCTCCTCTATTATATAACCCTATATATCACAGAGCTCAGCTCCTCTCCTCTATCGTATAACCCTATATATCACAAAGCTCAGCTTCTCTCCTCTATCATATAACACTATATATCACAGAGCTCAGCTCCTCTCCTCTATTATATAACCCTAAATATCACAGAGCTCTGCTTCTCTTCTCTATCATATAACCCTACATATCACAAAGCTCAGCTTCTCTCCTCTATCATATAACCCTATATATCACAGAGCTCAGCTTCTCTCCTCTCCTCTATCATATAACCCTATATATATCACAGAGCTCAGCTGCTCTCCCTCTATTATATAACCCTATATTCCAATTCTCAGCTTCTCTCCTCTATCATAGAAACCTATAGATCAGAGAGCTCGGCTTCTCTCCTCTATCCTATAACCCTATATCTCACAGAGCTCACTTCTCTGCCTCTATCATAAACCCAATAATCACAGGATCAGCTTCTTTCCTCTATCATATATCCCTATATATCACAAGTAGCTCAGCTTCTCTCCCTCTATCAAATAACCCTATATATTCACATAGCTCAGCTTCTCTCCTCTTTCATAAACTCTATATATCACAGAAGCTCAGCGTGCACTCCTCTACAGTGAATAACTCTATATAATCACTAGCCAGCTCCTCTATAATATAACCCTATATAAATCACAGAGCTCAGCTCCTCTATTATATAACCCTATATATTCCACAAGAGCTCCAGCTCCTCCCTCCTCTATCGATAACCCTATAAATACACAAATCTCAGGCTTCTCTCCTCTATCATATAACACTATAAATCACAGAGCTCGAGCTCCTCTCTCCTTCTATTATTATAACCCTAAATATCACAAGAGCACTGCTTTCTCTTCTCTATAATATAACCCTAACATATCACAAAGCTTCAGCTTCACTCCTCTATCATATTACCCTATCATATCACAGAGCTCACTCCTCTCCTCTCCTCTATCATATATACCCTACAATATTCACAGATCTCAGCTTCTCTTCTCTAGCATAATAACCCGTCACATATCACAGAGCTCAGCTATCTTTCCCCTATCATATAACCCTATATATCACCAGAGCTCAGCTTCTCTCCCTCTATCAAATAACCCTATATATCCACAGAGCTCAGCTTCTCTCCTCTATCATATAACCCTATATATCACAATAGCCTCAGCTTCTCTCACCTCTATCATATAACCCTATATAACACAACAAGAGCTCAGCGTCCCCTCTATCATATATATACACCCTATTATCCCAGAGCTCAGCTTTCTCTCACTCTATCAGTATAACCCTATATATCACAGAGATCAGCTTCTCTCACCCCAATAATATAACCCTATATATGCACAGAGCTCAGCTTCTCCTCCCTCTATCAATAACCCTATATAACACAGAGCACAGCTCTCTCCTCTATCATATAACTCTATACATCCAGAGCTCAGCTTCCTCTCCTCTTATCGTATAACCCTATATATCACAGAGCTCAGCGTTCTCTCTCGTTCTTTTTCCTCTATCTTATAACCCTACATATCACAAAGCTCAGCTTCTCTCCTCTATCATATAACCCTATATATCACAGAGCACAGCTTCTCTCTCCTCTATCTTATAACCCTACATATCACACAGCTCAGCTTCTCTCCTCTATCATATAACCCTATATACCACAGAGCTCAGTTTCTCTTTCTATCACTTGCTGCTCTCAGATAGGGCAGCAGAAACCTCCTGACAGCTTCATCTTAAATAGGTTGTACCATCATCAAGGCTAGACTCAAAACATTACATGTAACATAGTTAAAGGAGGGTTCTCAGCATGTTATATTAGAGCCACAGCCAGCTTCAGACTTATACTTCCTGTCTGCAGGTCGGCTGAGCCTGTTACTGTGACATGCGTGCAGGAGGTTTGTAAACAGCAATGTGCGAGCTCTAAAGGGTTAAAGCTTGTCAGTAAGGAATGTAAACAAGCTTCTGTCATTCAGATAAGAACTATAGCAGGGGATGATGTCGCCATCCCGACCATTGCTGCAGTCTGAAAAAGCAGAGAGGTGGCTGGTAACTATGGAAGCTTGTGTGCAAAAGCAGGAGATGAGAACTGCTCCTTACTCTGAGGAGAAGCAAAATCAGAACAGCAATGTAGTTGGTCAGTCTTTATTTACCTTTGCCTACAGGTTTAAGGCCTTGTTCACACGGCTTAGTTGCGGGGCGTAATTATGCCCCGCAATTACGCTGTGTGGCCGGGGGAGGGGCCGGGACGGGGGGCACCTCGCCGGCCCATAGACTATCATTACTAGCGGCGTATACGCGCCGCTAGTAATTTCACGATGTTACTTACTCCCCCCTCGGCGTATTCGCCGAGCAGGGAGAGGAGACGTAATCCATAGTTCTCTATGAGAACTGTGGATTACCGTAATGACTGGGCCGTATTTCAGCCCGTAATTCGTGCAGTACGCCGCAAATTATGGGCTGAAATACGTGCCCAAATAAGCCGTGTGAACATGGCCTAAGCTAATCAATGGAAAGGGAATATCCTTATGGGATAGATTAATGTATGGGTCAGATTAATATAACCCTACATCACCATGTATTGTTGCCCCTATGTCACAATCCTCCCAATCCAGGATATAATTTCTATCATGGTACAACCCCTGTTAAGGAGTGTTCCCATTTCATTGATTAGCTTTAATTATGTAGATGAAGATGAAAACTATAACCAAATACATTGCTGTTCTGATTTTACTTTCTTTCAATTCTAGAGTAGTTCTTATCTCCTGCGTGTGTACATAAGCTTCCCTAGGATACTGACCCACTCCTTGCTGTGTCTTATCACCGGCGTAGGAGCTTGTTTATGTTTGTTACTTCTGCTTTCTCTTAAAGGTGTTGTCTCATCTTACTGTTTCATAGAGTCGATAGCATTCTTTCATTCATGCATCCTGTCACTTCCTGGTCACACTGCGGGTAATTAACATATGAGCTCTGTGTATTCAGACTTCTGCTAATTAGATAAACAATCTCCTGCTCTGAGGTCCAGAGAAGCTTCAGAGGTAAAGCAAGCAGTAGTAGTGTCTTTTCTCAGAAGGATCAGATAACACACAAGCTCTCGGGCTGCTCCCAGTTCTTTGCTGTGACCTGTGTGATGACCCCACTCCCTGCTATGAGATAAGACAAGCAGCAGGGGAGAAGGAGTACACAGGTCATTCACTAGAGAAACCAGAAACCCCTCAGAGGTGATAAAATCATTTGTAGCTCCTCAAAATGAAAAAATAACAAAGCAATATATTTGCAAAATGTCTTAGTGTTCCCTACAAGTTGAAAGCTGATCTTTGTAATGAGACAATCCCTTTAAGGAGTCCGGTCAGGATCTCAGAATCACTCTTCTGGCTGAAAACTGCAGATTTGAGCATTAAATACTCTAAAACTACAGCATCCTTACAGGAATAATTGCAGTCAAGCGCTGTGGAAACTGCATGTCTGTCACTAGCTTGTTCTGCCCTCAGCCAGGGGGGCATAATCTATGTGACAGGTTCTCTTTAAAGGGGTTTTGCCATGAAGTAAAATTGACGTGGGAAGTTTGAAAATTAAATAATAAACATTTTCACCATTCATATTATTAAAAATTCTGCCCCCGTTTTTGGTATTAGCTGCTCCTTTCTAGTGATCCATTGGTTACAGCTCATCTCCATGGGAAACGACCAGGGCTTTAGAGCTTCAGTCCTGACCGCACATGCTCAGATATCACGTCTCCTCTCAGGCAGCTACTGAGTGTTCAAACCCCAGGTTCGGTCACTCTACTCCTGTCCTCTGCATTCCTGAGTAATTAGTCAAAAGAGTGCAAATGCATAAAAAAGAAACCTCAATCAGGTTGTCATTGATAAAAGAGAAATAAAACCACGAGGGTGTCATTGGTTCCTGCAGGGTTTTGAACCGAGGACCCTTGTGCTGTGAGGTAAAAAGTTTGATACCAGCGATGCGTGCGAGACAATGTAGCTAGCAGAGACTGTTTCCTACACATAAACAGACCTTCTTTGACTACAGTAGAGGAAAGGCCTGGTGATGCATCCTGCTGAGTCACATGATCTGCAATTCAAACAAATCACACACACTCCCTTCTGAGCACACAGAGCTGAAGAGCTGGATGCAGGAGGGATGAAATGAGATTGTGGCAAAACCCCTTTAACTCTTTAGAGCTCTGTAGCCTTGTGCCCTGCTGTTTAGATCCCTCCATCACGAATAGGAATAGAAGAGCTGTTATGTCAATCACTTGTTATGTTAACCATGTGTTTTAAGCATTTTTTCTTCGTTCTCTATTTAGAGTTTCTGCAGGTCTCTCTGGGCACTTAGCCTAATAATCAGCTGACACTTGCTGATAAAAGCGACAGGCTTCCTTAACACAGGAAGACCTGGTTCACGTCTGCATCGGAGGTTCAGTTCAGAGGCTCTGTCACAGAGGTGGCACCGTTTCATGATGGACACCAACAGCGCCTTACAGACCCTATTGACTACAATAAGGGTCCATGGGGTTCCTATGTGGTGCCCATCATTTTTATGGAAAACGTAGTGCTGCATGCAGTGCTATTGTTTTCTGTTCTCTTTGACAGTGCAGGTGGATTTGAACCTAGCCGAAGGTGTGTCTTATCCTTGGAGTAAACCATACTGTAAAACTGAACCGGGCACCGGGATAAGTGCACCTGCCAGTGGAGAGGAGTCTGATACTCCTACTCAGCTAGGAACAGGATAGGAGATGGCTGGGGAGATGATTAGGATGATCGCTCTTCCTCACACAGTGAGGAAATCTTTGAATGGAGAAGGGGTTGAACATGCTGCTCCATTCACAGTCTATGGGTCTGATGGAAATAGCTGAGTACAGCACTTGGCTACCGTTGTCAATCCCAGAGACTTTGTATAGAGCAGCCGTGCACATATTCAACCACTTCTGTATTCAAAGACTTCCCTATTGTGTATGGAAGAACGGGGACTTTTAGCAGTCAGTGGGGGCAGGGCTGTGGAGTCGGCAAGCCAAAGCCCCGACTCCTCAATTTCCCAAACCTCCGACTCCTGACTCCCGCATGTTTAAGTAATAACTTTACTGTAGTAAAATGGTAACATCAGGCTGTTTATCACCTTATGATACAATAATCAAGCTATTTAGGTAGAAAAGACACTTACAAGCAAAAGGGTAACAGTGTTTTGATCTTTTGAACACTTGTGGGTAGAGTTGAAGAAAAAGCTGTATTTGTATCAAAGTCCAGTCTGCACCAACATTGGGAATGTGTAGAAAAGACCTGGAATCAGATTTTGGTCAAGATATGTTTGAATCTGATCCAGAGCCCAGAAGGATTCAGGCAGTATTGAAAACCAAAGTTGGATTTACCAAATACTAACAAAATAATAAAAATTAACATTTTGATTTTTAGGAGCAAAACAGTAACAATGCAGTTACAGGAAAGAAACTGCAGAACTAAGCAGATGCTAAATACTTGCAAGTCACATTTACGTATAAGATGTAAGATGAGTGTCTATAAAATAACAGTAGCCTCATGTACAAAGCTGTAGTGGATGGTGAGATATGGAGCCTGAAAGTCACAAGTTCAAAACATTCTTACCCTTTTGGTTGTCAGTGTAAAAATAATTTATTGGATATGACTTTAGAACACAAAAAAATTGTAAAATATGCAAAACACTGCAGGAACATTTGTGAAGTCTCTGAATTTGTTCTGAAAATAGTATTGCCTCCATCAGATCCTGCATACATGACCTCACATCTGATCTCATTATTTCCAGCCTAAAGAACGGCCTCTCTACACTAACTTGGGTTGGGGGCAAAGCGGTGACCACAGAGGCAACATCTCTAACAATATCAGGGTATAAAGGATTGCCTCAGCCACAGTCAGTTTTAATGAATGGTTGGACTCTTCTACTTCTTTAAAAGCAGGTGAAAAATGTTACTGAAATCTGTTTGCTATGGGAGCAGAATCTTTCCCCCTGGGGCAGCGCTTTGCCTGCTCCATGTCATCAATTACGCTCCTCATGTGATGAGGCTGAAGATATGGGAGCAGTAGCACCGCCCGGACCCAATTCCTCTTGCTCTTTGCACTGCATCGAACTAACTGGACCAACTTATATATTTTGGGAGTCGGACGACTCCAACGCCTGCAAAATAGGCACCGGCCCCGACTCCACAGCCCTGAGTGGGGGTCCCCAAGCGATCAGGCATTTATCTCCTGTGAATCAGGAGTCTATGGTGGTTATAACACTTCAATGGACCACTGTTTGCATATAAGGAGAGGCTTACCAGATAAGCTCAGTCGGATGCAGGAGAAGCCGCCTGTCGCACTCCTCTCCTCTGGCTGGTGCCCGGCTCAGTTTCACAGTGTGTTTTACTAATGTTGTAGTGTTTCGGAGTAAATCCTCCTGTTCTGTGACAAAGAAACCTACGTGGGTATTTTGTGTTGCCCCTGGTTTGAACCAGCTGACAGGTTCCCTCTAACAGTAGTAGAAGGGGTTGTCCGCTTCTCAAAAAGAAATAATATAATGCTGCCCATTAAAAAGAAAGCCTATACTGCTCTTCCTCCTGGTCCTCGGTTCTAGCATCACATCTCTTCAGTTTACGGCCGGCTACTTCCGAAAGGGAACGTCACCGCCGCAGCCATTGATTGGCTGTAGCAGTCATGTGCCTCTGATTTACATCACTGTTTGGAAGTGAACAGCTCTGAACAGTGATGTAAGCAGAGGCACAGGACGTCACCGTTCAGAAGCAGCCGACTGTAAACCGTAGAGATGCAACGCGGGAACCGTGGACTAGATGAAAAGGAGTAAAAGGTGTTTTTTTTTTTTTTGTTGGTTTTTTTTTTTTTTTGTGGTTTCTGAACAGATTTATATTAATATATTTGAATTATGTGTAATATAATAATAATATATATATATATATAATTTATTTATTTCATCTTTTTGACAGTGTATAGCCCCTTTAAATTCTTATACAACAGTTTTCTAATACATGTGTATGGTGGTTGAATTGATATATTAAACCACTTGGTTCAGATTGTGTGGGTCCTACTCATACCTCTGAACCATCAAGGCATGGATTCACTAAGACCTCTGAAGGTGTTCTGTGGTATCTGGCACCAAGATGTTAGAAATTCCTCTAATGCTTGTAAGGTTTTTTGACACAGATTCAGATTTTCAAAAACGACTGTAAAACCATCTCCATAGACCTCAATAGAAAACATGAGTTGTAGTTCAGCCTTTTTTCCCAAAACTTGGTACATGTTCAGTAATCCGCTGTATTTAATCCAGAAAACGGCAGAAAGCTTACTATTGAAGTCAATGTGATGGCATGAGAAATGACCAGAAAGATCTGTGCACGGTTCTTGGCGTGGATCTGCATCTAAAAACTCAGTAGTCCTCTATGATGCAAAAAACGATTGCGAAAGCGAATGCGAAAACCGCACCAAAAAACGAAAATCGAGTTAAAAATCCTCGGGTTCTTGTGTAAAATACAGTGCTGGAGCTTAGAATTATATAAAGAGAATGGGTAAGTTTGGCTTTCATCTGCTGTGGAGCAACACCTGACACAGTTTCAGTCAGGTGAATAAAGCCATGCTGCCGGTCCAGGTAATGCAGATGTGTAGGAGAGCATCAGTGATAGAACTACCTATGTTAAGGGGACCTATATATACCACATCATTTTTAGAATGAAACTTTAAAGGGGTTTTACCACCAAAGACTTGGATGGCATATCGTTAGGATATGCCATCAATGTCACTCTTGAACCCGCACCTATCTCGAAGAACGGATCCCCGAAAGAGTATGTTCACAAGACGTATTTGTGGGGCGCCAAAGTACGCTCCGCAGATATGGTAAAATCATTTGTTGAGTTCAGATGCCGATGATTTTGAGATCATATTTTTCAGTGCATACTATGCGCCCATAAAGTTACCTGTCACTTTTTTCGGGCGCTTACGTGACAAGAAATACACAGAGTAGAAGGCAGAGAACTGCCTCGCGTTGAAAGTACGCTCTGGTCAGCGCGTTCTTTCAGCTGCGCTAATCTAGGCATATTGCAATACGCCATGTGAACATACCCTAAGCCGTTTCAAGGGTTTTTTTTTTTCAGGATTGGCGCCGACTCTGCCGGAATGTAATTACGGGAATCCACTGTTCTCATAGAGAACATGGGCCTCGCTCCCCCCCCGCAATCCGCCGGCAGGGGGAAAATGACATGCACTTATCCAGGCGCAATACCCCTGGAAAAATGGCGTCTATGGGGGGCCGCGGGCCCCGCCCCTTATTTAACCGGAATTGCGACGCAATCCCTCGCAAATCCGGCTAATAACCGTTTAAAGGGGTTACAAGCAACTAGAGACCGGGGGTTCCGAGCAACCAAACACACCTTTGGCTGGAAATCAAACTCCCCTAAAACAAATGTAAGGGCCCTTTCAAGCACGCCGGGTCCCAGTGTGCCTGTAACTTTTTGGTGGGCCTCTTTGGAGATAGGGGGACCTGCAAACCTCTAACTTTGATGGAATATCCTAGTGATACAATCTCAAAATCTATGGTGGATATACCCCTTTAATTATATTGTAAATGATGTAATGCAATGGCAAGAATTAAAAAAAAAAATTGGCTTGATGGTGTGTTTGATTGTAGCAATTTGGTTTGCAACCAAAGTAAATTAGGTAGTATTTTGGACTCATATCCTTTTTTTCCCTCTAATAGAGAGCTGTGGTACAGATGGATGAATCCAGAGAACAACAGATTACACGACTTCTGAATTCTGTGCAAGCACAAAGCAAAGATGTGAAGCAGGAGCCGTGCTCGGAGGAGTCCTGGTGGGCTACAGAAAATGAAAGGTGCTCTTGTTATTCCTGGCATTTTGAGATAGTACGTGTGTCTTTAATATGGTTGCTGTTCACATCTGTAGACTCCTTTAAGATTCGTCCAATCACCATAAGGGTGCTTTCACAAGGCAATGACAAAATACAAGCCTTCCCCCTTCACATTGAACTGTTCAAGAATGAACATGTTCTAAGTTTTTCATTACGCTGGCGGTGTAAAAATCCGTCTGGCAGAAAATCCGTGCAGTATGAACTACTGCAAGGATTTTTTATGTAAAAGGTTGACAATCGATTTACAGACTATTTTCAAATCTGAAAACCATCTGAAACCCCATGCTGTAGGAACAGGCCCTAAATGGTAATGCTTTGCAGATTATAATCTTAGACTTTACTCCCGTGGTGCAAAAACGGCTGTTTCACATTGTAATCAAGACATGTCAGACATTTTTATAAGTAGAGTTCCATGGATCCCCAGCACTGGCTTAAGCTTTAAGGTGGTTGGATTTGCTGCGGAAATCTTTTGCAGAAAATCTGCAGGTAGTTTTACGGGTAAAAATCAGCAACAGATCGTGTAGATTTTGGGGAAAACGCCTGGTTGTTAATGCAATATCTACATAGGTGTATAGAGTCCCATTTCCAACAACCATCACTCCAGTGTTCTAAAGGTACAGAGTGTTTGATAACTGTGTAAGAAAGCTATTGGATATTTTGAACACACTTGAAAACCCTTGTGCAAGTATATTAGCACAGCTGAAAACAGTTTTGCTGATTAGAGAAGCTATAAAACTGACCTTCCTTTAAGCTAGTTGAGAATCTGGAGCATTACATTTGTTGGTTCGATTAAACTCGCAAAATGGCCAGAAAAAGAGAACTTTCATGTGAAACTCAACAGTCTATTCTTTTTCTGAGAGATGAAGGCTATTCCATGCGAGAAATTGCCAAGAAACTGAAGATTTCCTACAACGGTGTGTACTACTCCCTTCAGAGGAGAGCACAAACAGGCTCTAACCAGAGTAGAAAAAGAAGTGGGAGGCCCCGCTGCACAACTGAGCAACAAGACAAGTACATTAGAGTCTCTAGTTTGAGAAATCGACCACTCACAGGTCCTCAACTGGCAGCTTCATTAAAGGGGTTGTCTCGCTACAATGATTGGGTTTCAATTAAAAGATCTTTAAAAAACAAGCAGCTTTGCAATATATGTTCATTACAAATGTCCTACTGCTTTTGAGTTATCCCTGGTAGTAGGAGTACATCAGCTCCTCAAATCACTATAGCAGCCGACCTGTTGATTGTTATCTCACTGGCTGCCAGTCCTGGTGACTCATCTGCTTCTGAATACAGGTTGGAGCACAGAGCCCCTCCCGCACAGTATGTGATGCTTCTGTAGCGGAGGGGGAGGGCTCTGGCTTCTGTGTCTGTGTAGCTGTGTTGCCTGGATTAACCCTGTGTGTGCCTGCTCCCTCCTGCTCTCTACACAGATTGAGGAGAGCAGAGGTGAGGCTGATCTGTAGGCAGTAGATGTGATAGCAGTGAAGTGTGTTACTATAATCATGATGTGTCTGTGGAGCTTTGACTATACTTAAAGAACAGATCAGGGGGGCATGTGAACGGTTCATTTCCCTCCCTGCTCTGCTGTATTAGTGACACATTGTGATTATAGTAACACACTTCACAGCTGCCCTGTGTCTGTTCTGACAGGGTTTGTTTGTTGTTGCTTGAGCTGGAGATTTGTATGCTAAGCAGGGGGTATAGGAACACTTGCATCCCCCCCTGCTCTGCTATTAGCATACACAGCTTCACAGACCTCTGGCTCCATAGCCACTCATAGATCAGCCCTCTCCTGTCTCCTGACTCTGTGGAGAGGAGCAGCAAGAGCTCAGCCACAGCTCAGTGCAGCTGATCAAGCAGTGAGCAGCAGATCTAGGCAGGCACACACAGGGTTAACACTGGCAGCAAACCCCCTCGCCTTCCCCCTGCTGTATAGAAGTTACTGCAGTTGGAGAAGGAGAGCTGTCTGTGTGCTGAGGGGAGGGGGGAAGCGTGAGGAGAAGAGGCAGACAAGAAGCACGCCCGTGAATTCAAAAATCCTATGGTGCCAGACACACTGAGGTAGGCTGAAAGCCTGTAGTGAGACAACTCCTTTAAATAATACCCGCAAAACGCCAGTGTCAACGTCTAGATTGAAGAGGCGATTCCGGGATGCTGGTCTTCAGGGCAGAGTGGCAAAGAAAAAGCCATATCTGAAACTGGATAATAAAAGGAAAAGATTAATATGGGCTAAAGAACACAGACATTGGACAGAGGAAGCTTGGAAAAAAGTGTTATGGACAGAGGAATCGAAGTTTGAGGTGTTTGGATCACACAGAAGAACATTTGTGAGACGCAGAACAACTGAAAAGATGCTTTAAGAGTGCCTGACGGCATCTGTAAAGCATGGTGGAGGTAATGTGATGGTCTGGGGTTACTTTGGTGCTGGTACAGTGGGAGATTTGTACAAGGTAAAAGGAATCTTGAATAAGGAAGGCTATCACTCCATTTTGCAACGCATGCCATACCCTGTGGACAGTGCTTGATTGGAGCCAATTTCATCCTGCAACAGGACAATAACCCAAAGCACACCTCCAAATGATGCAAGAACTATTTAGGGAAGAAGCAGGCAGCTGGTATTCTATCTGTAATGGAGTGGCAGCGCAGTCACCAGATCTCAACCCCATTGAGCTGTTGTGGGAGCAGCTTGAGCGTATGGTATGCAAAAAGTGCCCATCAAGCCAATCCAACTTGTGGAAGAGGCTTCTGGAAGCATGGGGTGACATTTTTCCAGATTACCTCAGCAAATTAACAGCTAGAGTGCCAAAGCTATGCAATGCTGGAATTGCTGCAAAGGGAGCATTCTTTGATGAAAGCAAAGTTTGAAGTAAAAAAATTTTTTATTTCAAATAAAATCATTTTTTTCTAACCTTGTCAATGTCTGGACTAGATTTCTATTCATTCTGCAACTCATTTGATAAATAAAAGTATGAGTTTTCAGGGAAAACACAAAATTGTCTGGGTGACCCCAAACTTTTGAACGGTCGTGTACCCGCATATTTGCTATGAAACTTTCCACAGCAAGTCCATCCTGTGTGCGTTCTAAAATCTCCCCGCTAAATGTTGACAGCACCTTTATGCCATGTTCACATGTGCCTTTTCGTTGGGGGTTTTTCACCTGAAATCTGCAACTAAATTTTGCAATGCAGTTAAATGAGACATTAGCCCTTATCAGTGTGAAAAGTGAAGTCTGTGGCCAAATCTACACATGGGACCATTTCAGCAATGGAAACTTTCTGCTGCATGTGAACAAGGCATTCTAGGCTTTTTACCCCTTTGTCTGGTGAACTTATCAGGGCTGTGGAGTCGGAGTCGTCATAAAAGGGACCGGACTCCGACTCCCAAAATATATAATAAGTTGGTCTAGTTAGTTTGATGCAGTGCAAAGAGCAATTTTATATACAATCATCTTACCTATCTTATACATAAATGTGACTTGCAAGTATTTAGCATCTGCTTAGTTCGCAGAATCTTTCATTAACTGCCCTTGTTACTGTTTTTGCTCCTAAAAATCAAAATGTTAATTTTTATTATTTTGTAGTATTTGGAAATCCGCCTTTGGTTTTCAGCACTGCTGAATCCTTCTGGGCTCTGGAAACAGATTCAACATATCTTGACCAAAATCTGATCCCAGGGCTCTTCTACACATTCCCATGTTGGTGCAGACTGGACTTCGATACAAATACAGCTTTTTCTTCAACTCTACCCACAAGTGTTCAAAAGATCAAAACATTGTTACCCTTTTGCCTGTCAGTGTCTTTTCTACCTAAATAGCTAGATTATTGTATCATAAAGTGATAAAAAGCCAGATGTAACCATTTTACTACAGTAAAGTTATCCCTTAAACATGCGCCATGTATGAGGGAGTGGGAGTCGGAGTCAGAGTCGGGGCTTTGGCTTGCCGACTCCACAGCCCTGCTTATCCTGATACAACCATTTTTGACGGATTTCAAAATTGAGATGTGAATACACCCTTAGTGGAGCAGATATGGCAGACATCTGATGTATGTACTGTCAGGAGACAGCTGTATAAAACCTTTGCAGGCAGTGATTTAGTGACTAAAGCTCTATGCTTACATATTGCTGCTTTTTGTGGATGAGAAATCTCACGCTGTACCGCCTTGAGATTACGGAGCTCCATTCACAAAATCACTGTATGTAAATGTCTCGTAGAGCTGCTGCTGTTCAGTAAGATACTAAAAATCACTGAGTATAGAAGCCCTAATTAAATATAACTTTTGATGGATATGCAGTAAAATACCGTATAATTAAATACTGAGGAGCCATAGACTATTAGATCACCACAATCAGTTTTTTTTTTATTATGGCTATCTAATATTTTAGGGGCTAATGCTGCCCTCCTAAAATAAAGACTGATACTCCCCACTGAGCCAACGCTGTCGCCATTCTCCTCCTCTTCCGATATTTGTTTACTTTGTCTTCTTTCGAACCGGACATCAGTGCTTCAGCCGCTGACTGGCCGCAGTGGTGAAATGCCATTGCCCGATGTCACCATTCAAAGCGCTTACATCTGAACAGCGATGTCGGGCAGTGGCATGTTACCAGCTGCAACCGTGTCATTGCGTTCAGAAGAAGACAGAAAGTAAACGGGAGATCGGTGGAGAGGGAGATTGGCGGCAGCTTTGGATCACAGGTGAATATAAGAATATTTTTTTTTATTTTTGGAGAGCAGCAGTAGCTTGAAAAGAATGAAAAATAAAATAAACTGGCGAACCCTTTTAAAGCTATAGGGCATCTTTCAAAAGTTAGGAGAAGGCTAACTTATTACAGTACAGAAGAACTTTCAGCTCAGTTCACATCTGGTCAGAAATTTCATTCGTAGTCTTTGTCGCAGAGAGGGTGTGGGATTCAATACATGACACACCATCATTTGACAGAAAAAATATCACTGCATGCTGTGGTATTTTTTCTGTAATCTTTTTTTACATTGTCTGCAAAATAGGCGCTTTATTAAACCTCTGATGCAGAAGTGAACCAAGCATTTAAAGGGGTTTTATCATTAGAAGCTTTCGCAGACTTGAGCTGTTTCTATCTGTTTCAATTTCAAATCCAGGGTCTCTCCTCCCAGAAGGCGTGTATCTCCTCCCAGTAGGGGGGGGTTTTCCCTCACTGAAGAGTTGTGACATCATCATTCTGTGTTAGCAGGGGAAGGGAGAGGACGTCAGCTTTGCAGACCTCCTGCTATGCTTCTGGCTGCAGACCTGTCAGTTCCCTCTCAGGCTGCACAAGCTCCTTGTAACCAGTACCTCTGCATTGGTGTAAGCAGTTATACATACAGCCGAACTGATGAAGCAAATGTTAGAAATGCTCTCTGTCCCTCTCCCTCCCCCTCTGTTATCAGGCAGGAGGTAGAGCAGACTGTATAAGGGGGAGGACAGGATATAAGGCTGTGTTATATGAGGGAAGAGTGAATCTAGCAGTTAGATACTCAGTAACTGCCCAGATTCTTTACATAGAATTCTCACTGGAGAGCCATCACATAGAGAGGAGCTGAGAGAGCCATCATCATACAGACACACAGCCATCTCAGGCAGCTCGTTTCTCACAGCTCAGAGAGGAGTAAGCACAGAGTGCAGGCAGCCAATCACAGCGCAAGGGGCGTTTCCCATCCGGGGGCGTGTCCCAAGAGGCTGAATGACATCAGTCACCCAATCACAGAAAAGGGGTGGGGGTGTCCCGTCCAGCTGCTGCAAAAATAACTGTAGATGCACAGTTTAGCTCATATCTACTATACTAAGTGACTTAGGTAAAGCAAACCGATTACAAAAGTGCTTATTTTTACTGTCCCCATCGTTAGAGATATGATCTTTGCAGCGAGAAAACCCCTTTAAGTGCACCTCGTGAAACTTCTTCATTAAATAATACATTTAGCACAGATAGGTCACCAAAATATTCAGTTTTGTCACGTGTTTGTTTGTAAATTACGGCTTCTGTTCAATAAAGTCATTAGTAGCTTTACTTTGGTGCTAGATTCACACAGTATATAATATCCGGCAAAGTCACCCCCTGATTTCTGTTATGTATTTCACCACCACCTTCATTTGAATTTTACCATGTTTTTTAGGTGAAGTAGCCCCATCCAATGGAGCTAATCCATCTTCTGGCTCCCTTCACATTTTGCAAACTAAATTTACACATAAACTAAGTGACAAGCACATGTGTTTTTTTACACAACGTGGGTTTGTAATCTGTATTGGTAAAAAAAACAAAACCAAAAAAAAAACACTGTTCACAATGTAAACTGCAATGCCTGTTCACATTTAAAAAAAAAATGGGACACAATAGTTACATTTTTTGGACTATGTTTGGTCTGTTTTATAATGGTATATGCTTTATGTGGTGGACAGAAAAGCTTTATATATGGGTTACAAAAGTATTCCTACAGCTTGGACTGTTCCTTATTTTTAAACGTTAAAACTTCAAACTTAATCCTATTTGGGAAGTGTCAAGAAATATCTGCTTTTCCAAATTTTTGCTAATTAAAAAACTGAAAAGTACGGCGCGCATCCCCCGAGTTAATACTTTGTTGGACCACTTTTCACTGCAATGACAGCTGCAAGTCTGTTAGGGTATGTCTTTACCAGCTTTACACATCTAGAGGCTGGAATTTTTCCCCATTTTTTTTTTTTTTTTTTTTGCAAAATAGCTCTGGCTCAGTCAGATTTGTCGGGGTACATTTGTGCAAAGCAATTTTCAAATCCTGCCACAGATTCTCAATAGGATTTAGGTCTGGACTTTGACTGGGCCATTTTAACACATGAATATGCTTTGGTTTAAACCCTTCCATTGTAGCTTTGGCTGTATGTTCAGGGTCCTTGTCCTGCTTAAAGGCGAACCTGCGCCCCAGTCTCAAATTTTTTGCAGCCCCTTAACAGATTTTCCTTCAAGATTGCCTGTATTTAGTTCCATCCATATTCCCAACATCTCTGACCAGCTCTCCAGTCCCTTCTGAAGCAAAGCCTCCCCATAGCATGATGTTGTCACCATCTTGCTTCACAGTGGGGATGGTATGTTAAAGGGGTTGTCTCACTACAAGGATTGCTTTTTATGTTAAAAATCTTGCAAAAATAAGTCACTTTGCAATATATGTCCATTAACCGTGTCCTACCTATTCTTAGATATCCCCTCTTGTATGGGCTGCATCAGCTCCTCAGGTCGCTATAGCTACAGATCTATTTGATCTCTCCTGATAGGCTACCAGCTCTGGTTTCTATAGCTACAGACCTGGCTTCTACTGCAGCCTAGTGAAAGCCAGTAAACACGCCCCTGAATTCAAAGTGAAATTAAGAAAACAGGACTGAGGTAAGATGAATCAATGTAGTGAGACAACCTCTTTAAGGCCCGGTTCACACGGCTTATTCAAGCCGTAATTGCGGGATGGATTTCGCCCGCAATTACGGCTTGAATAAGGGGCGGGGGCGCAGCCCCATAAACTTTCATTATCTACGGCGCGTATCCCGCCGGGATAATGAACATGTCACTTTCTCCCCGCCCGGCGTATTCGCCAAGCGGGGAGGAGAGACGGAATCCATAGTTCTCTATGAGAACTGTGGATTACCGTTATGTCTGGGACGAATTCCAGCCGTACTGCAGAGCAGTACGACGCGCAATCCGGCTGGAATCCGTGCCCAAAATAAGCCGTGTGAACGGCCCCTAAAGGTGATGTGAAGTGTTCACTTTCCTTCACACATAGTGCTTGACATTTAGGCCAAATAGTTCAATTTTGGTCTCATCTGACCAGAGCACATTCTTCCTCTTGCTTGCTGTGTGTCCTCCAAAACTGCAAATAGGACTTCTTGTTGCTTGCTTTCAAGAAGGGCTTTCCTCTTGCCACTCTTTCAAAAAGATTAGATTTGTGAAGTACATGACTAATAGTTGTCCTGTGGACAGATTCTCCAACCTGAACTGTGGATCTCTGCAGCTCCTCCAGATTGACCTTGTGCCTTTTGGCTGCTTCTGTAATTAGTGCTCTTCTTGTCTGTACTGTCAGTTTAGGTGGACGGCCATGTCTTGGTAGGTTAGCAGTTGTCTGCAACTGAGTAGGTAGTTTCTAATCATGCATAGTCGCGCCACAATCCACCGACATGGGACATCCTAATTTCCCCAATCTTCAGCACAAACATACATTCAGTGGATATAACTTTATAACAGTTTCTTCATTTATTATGTATCAAAAATAACCACCTAAAACCGTTACAGTAGGTTACTTGCGTTTCAGTAGTAGAAAATATATGGCCGACAGTCCTGTTAAGTCCATCAGTAACTTTTCTTTCCGTGCCTCCTCGGCATAGCATCCCAGCGTCTCTAGCTAGAAGCTAGCAAGTGGACAGGCGGGTATCCAACGCGCACGCGCGCGACGTTTCGGGAGAATCCCTCCCCCTTTCTCAAGCTTGAGAAAGGGGGAGGGATTCTCCCGAAACGTCGCACGCATGCGCCTTGGATGCTCGCCTGTCAACTTGCTAGCTCCTAGCTAGAGGTTATGTCCACTGAACGTATGTTTATGCTGAAGGTTAGCAGTTGTGCCATAATCCTTCATTTACGGATGATGAATTGAACAGTGCGCTGTGAGAGGTTAAGAGCTTGGGCTATTTTTTTTAAAACCTAACACTGCAATACACTTTGCCACAAGCTCCAGAGCAAACTAATTATCTCTAACAAGACTACAGATAAACAATATAAAAAGGAAAGAAAGATAGACTCTCTACCTCCTGACCCAATTGGCTTATTCGGACCAAAATAGTACGGATAACTAGCGCTGACTTAAAATAAAAAAAATTACTTTAATAGGAACTACGCATTTTGTACATAGTACTACATCAGGCTTCTTATTTACAAAAAGAATGCATCCAGTGCTAAATACATACTGTCCCTATGGTGGTGTCCAATAATTAATTTGCACGATTTGTTAGTGAAATACGTTTTTCAAATCCTGGTATGTACTGATTTTTAAAAACCTCATACATATCCTAAAATATAAAACCATACTAAAAAGACATCTTGATAACTATATTTACTTTAAACGGATAGCCTAGATGTACTTGTACCTCATAGACACCTTAGAGTCTAATAAAGCTTTCCCCATATTGGAAAAAGGACTGAAGCTGATGAGGACCATCCCACAATACGTATATGCGCTTGGGGAGACAAGACCTACTAACCGGACACGTTTACAGGTGAGGACCTACTATCAAACTATTTCATGTAAAGCCCCCTCAAAAGACAAGAGGACATTCCCTTCGGCTAGAGAGGAAAGGTTTTCAATCTCCAGAGGAGGCGAGCGTTCTTCACTGTAAGAACTGTGAAACTGTGGAATAGCTGCCTGAGGAGCTGGTCACAGCAGGAACTGTAGAGAGATTCAAGAAAGGGTTAGATACCTACCTGGAACTGAAGAATATTAATACATATGTAGCCATATAAAATTCTAAATCCAGTCTGATGGCGGCTCTGGGATCAGGAATGAAATCTTCCTTAGATCACATTGGTTCTCGCCTTATGGGTTTTAAAGCCTTCATCAGTAGAGGAAACTAGGCTTAAAAAACTCCTTATCTCCCTCCATTCAACCACATTTTCCCCACCCTTGGTCGAGCTTGGTGGACATATGTCTATTTTTTCAACCATACTAACTATGTAACTAGGACTTGAGCAAACAAAGAGGACTCGTTCAAAATACTTCATAATGTATATCACAACAAAACACAGTTCTCACCAAACAGGTACCTCAACAAATGCTTCATAACATGTGACATCACAAACAAAAGTTCTCACATATATGTTCCCCAATTTAAAAAATATTTTAACACTGTTTTTTGTTTATTAGTGCTGTTCTTTAATATACCCATTTCTCATATATTTAAAGGGAACCAGTCACATAGGGGATGCCCCCTTTTCTGAGGACAGCACAAACTAGTGTCAGACCTGCTGCTTCCAGTGCTGTGTCCCTTATTCTGTAAGATGCTGTAGTTTTAGAGCATTTAGCCCTCAAATCTTATTCATAAGCAGGTATTAGCTCCACCCACCAAAGGCTAGCTCCGCCCACTGACAGTTATTCACATGTTTCTACCTATTCAAAGTAACAGGTTTATCAGTTGAGGTGGGCGGGGTTAGCCTCAGGTGGGCGGGGTTTGAACCAAACTGACTCTTTAAAGAGAACCTGTCACATAGGTTATGCCCCCCTTGCTGAGGGCAGCACAAGCTAGTGTCAGACCTGCTGTTCCCAGCACTGTACCCCTTATTCTGTAAGATGCTGTAGTTTTTGAGTATTTAGTGCCTAAATCTGCAGTTTTCAGTCAGAAAAGAGTCATTCAAAGAGGCATTTGAGGCTAGCCCCGCCCACCTCACAACTGATTAACCTATTACTTTGAAGAGGTAGAAACACGAGAATAACTGCCAGGTGGGCGGGGCTGGCTTTTGGTGGGCGGGGCTAACACCTGCTCTTGAATAAGATTTGAGCATTAAATGCTCTAAAACTACACCATCTTACAGAATAAGGGTCACAGCGCTGGGAACAGCAGGTCTGACACTGCCTTGTTCTGTCCTCAGCAAGGGAGGCATAACCTATGTGACAGGTTCCCTTTATACTAGTTTGGTTACCTCATTTAGTTCATGAGGGGATTGTGTTTTATAACACGTGTCGTGAAAGACCATGTAATTGATATCTTTTTTTTGATGTGACAGTGGGGGAAAAAAAGTATTTAGTCAGCCACCAATTGTGTAAGTTCTCCCACTTAAAAATATAAGAGAGACCTGTGATTGACATCATAGGTAGACCTCAACTATGAGAGACAAAATGAGAAAACAAATCCTGAAAATCACATTGTCTGATTTGGAAAGAATTTATTTGCAAATTAGATGGAAAATAAGTATTTGGCCAATAACAAAAGTTCATCTCAATACTTTGTTCTATATCCTTTGTTGGCAATGACAGTGGTCAAACGTTTTCTATAAGTCTTCACAAGGTTGGCACACTTCTCCACGCAGATCTCCTCTAGAGCAGTGAGGTTTTGGGGCTGTCGCTGGGCAACACAGACTTTCAACTCCCTCCAAAGGTTTTCTATGGGGTAGAGATCTGGAGACTGGCTAGGCCACTCCAGGACCTTGAAATGCTTCTTACTAAGCCACTCCTTCGTTGCCCTGGTGGTGTGCTTGGGATCATTGTCATGCTGAAAGACCCAGCCACGTTTCATCTTCAATGCCCTTGCTGATGGAAGGAGGTTTGCACTCAAAGGGCGACATGTATGAACAGGCTTTTCGCCCGTTTTCTGGCGTATACTGTGCCTCCCTGCCCGATTCCCCCTGTCGGACGCAGGGATGCGGTGTTAGGCGCAGCGTTCGACACTTTCAGCTGTGCCCCGCATGAAGGGGCGTGTAATGGGCGCGGTGTAGGCGTTCCGGGGCGGGACGCAGCGTGCTCGAAAACCCCGAGGCATGTACGATGGCGGCTCGCCAAAGCGCGGCGCATTGCAGCACTCGGCAGCTCCGACAGTCAGACCTAGTTTATTTTGGTCTAAATGCTCCGGCGGCGGCGAAGTGAAGCAAGATCGGAACATGCGAGGAAACATAGAAGATCGCGACAGAAATCTCGGCGCTCCGCTCCGTGCAGCAGGAGTATGAATCCGAAAAAATCGCCTTTATAAAGGTGGAAAACATTCTCAGAAAAGAGCTCAACCTCAAAAATAAAAAAAATAAAAAAATCACTTTCCAAAAATCTAGAACGGCGCAATATCAAGAATTCGGATATTGGAAATTGCCGGGAAATACAGTAATTCAAATTCTGAAAGCTATTCTCATTGGTCGACAGAAGCCAGCCAATCAGAATAGGAGCGACAGTGAACCATTATAATCTATGGAGAACGATTGACCAATCAGAATCAACAGCGGGACAGTTCAAAATACAGTAAAAATGCTACTTTCTCATAGAGTTCTATGGGGAAAAGAAATTCCGAGCGAGCTCTGTGATTGGCCAAGTTAAAAGAGGCGCGGTTATTTGGACCAATGGGAGAGCGAGCGACGCTCCTATGGGTTTTCTAATGCAATCTGAAATAAAACTTGTACATGGCCGAAATCAAATGATAAGACTACAAAGTTGTTCCCGATGTGTATATAAAATGAATAATAATATGGGGGTAACGAAAAAAAAATATTACATCAATAAAATCATGTTTATTTCTTTATTTTCGTTATCCAAGGATCAATAGTATGGGTGCAACGAAAATAAAGAAATAAACATGATTTTATTGATGTAATATTTTTTTTTCTTTACCCCCATATTATTATTCATTTTATATACACATCGGGACAACGTCTGTAGTCTTATCATTTGATTTCGGCCATGTACAGTTTTATTTCAGATTGCATTAGAAAACCCATAGGAGCGTCGCTCGCTCTCCCATTGGTCCAAATAACCGCGCCTCTTTTAACTTAGCCAATCACAGAGCTCGCTCGGAATTTCTTTTCCCCATAGAACTCTATGAGAAAGTAGCTCACGCTCTGATTGGCTAAGCTGGACGAGCCCCCGCCGCTTCAACCAATCAGCTCGTTTCTGCCTTTTTACTGTATTTTGAACTGTCCCGCCTTTGAATATGATTGGTCAATTTTTCTCATAGGTTATAATGGGTCCCTGTCGCTCCTATTCTGATTGGTCAATTCTCCTCCATAGGATATAATGGGCCACTGTCGCTCCTATTCTGATTGGCTGGTTTATGCCGACCAATCAGAAGAGCTTAAACAATTTGAATTACTGTATTTCCCAGCGATTCTCTCTATTGCAATTCCCTATGTAGCGCCGGTCTCGGCGACAAACGCGTTGTTCGGGATTTAACTGATTTATTTTTAGAGAAGGTTTCAGCGCTTTATCTGATAATGTTTTACACTTAATAAAAATAATTTTTTTATTAATACTTCATGCCGCACGGCGCTGAGCGCCGAGATTTCAGTGCGCCGATCTCTCCATAGACTACAATGGGAGAAGTAGCTCGCGCTCTGATTGGCTGGGATAGCCAAGCCCCCGCTAGCTCAGCTAATTAGCTCTTTACTGTCTTTTTACTGTATTTTGAACTGTCCCGCCTTTGATTTTGATTGGTCTATATTTCTCCATAGGTTATAATGGTCCACTGTCGCCTTTCCTATTCTGATTTGACTGGCTTTCTGCCGGGCCAATGAGAAGCGCTTAAACAATTTAAATTACTGTATTTCCCGGCAATTCTCTCTATTGCAATTCCCTATGTAGCGCCAGTCGTGGCGACAAACGCGGTGTTTGGGATTTAAGTGCTTTATTTTTAAAGAAGGTTTCAGCGCTTTATCTGATAATATTTGACACTTAATAAAAATGTTTTTTTTTTATTCATACTCCATGCCGCACGGCGCTGAGCGCCGAGATTGCATTGCGCCCATCTCTCCATAGACTACAATGGGAGAAGTAGCTCGCGCTCTGATTGGCTGGGATAGGCAAGCCACCGCTAGCTCAACCAATCAGCTCTTTTCTGCATTTTTACTGTATTTTGAACTGTCCCGCCTTTGATTTTGATTGGTCAAAACTTCTCCATAGGATATAATGGGTCTTTGTCGCTCCTATTCTGATTGGTTAATACTCCTTCATAGGTTAGAATGGGCCACTGTCGCTCCTGTTCTGATTGGTCAATAGTTCTCCATAGGTTTTAATGGGACACTGTCGCTCCTATTCTGATTGGCTGGTTTATGGCGACCAATGAGAAGAGCTTAAACAATTTGAATTACTGTATTTCCCGGCAATTCTCTATAACCCAATTCCTGATGTAGCGCCGGTCTCGGCGACAAATGCGTTGTTCGGGATTTTATTAATGTATGTTTATAGAAGGTTTCAACTCTTTTTCAGAGAATATTTTACATTTAATAAAAATAATTTTTTTATTCATACTCCATGCCGCACGGCGCTGAGAGCCGAGATTGCATTGCGCCGATCTCTCCATAGACTACAATGGGAGAAGTAGCTCGCGCTCTGATTGGCTGGGATAGCCAAGCCCCCGCTAGCTCAACCAATCAGCTCTATTCTGCATTTTTACTGTATTTTGAACTGTCCCGCCTTTGAATTTGATTGGTCAATAGTTCTCCATAGGTTTTAATGGGTCTCTGTCGCTCCTATTCTGATTGGCCGGTTTATGCCGACCAATGAGAATAGCTTTCTGATTTTGAATTACTGTATTTCCCGGCAACTTCCAATATCCTAATTTTTGAATTAGGATATTGGAAAGTGATTTTGTTTTATGTTTTTTTTTATTTTTGAGGTTTGAGTTCTTTTTCTGAGAATGTTGAACGCCTTTATAAAGGAGATTTTTGATTCATACTCCGCACCGACATGTAGAATGATTTCTCGCTGTTTTCCAGCCTGTCTCGCATCGGAACAGATTTTTGGCGCAGTCCCGCACAGCGCCCATGTCCCCGCACTGTGCCCCCCACACTGGCGAGGCGCGGCGGACTTTTGCCCGCATGTATGACCGCACTACCTCCGGCGGCGAATCATAGGCGCAGCGCCGCACTGCGCCTAAGTCCCGCACTGCGCCTCAAACACTGGAGAGGCGCGGCGGACTTTACATGGAATGGATGAGCGCGCCCCGGCCCCGACATAAATCAGGCGCAGATTTTGCCGGAAAACCGGCGGAAAGGTGCGCCCCGACGTGGCGAGATTCATACATGTCGCCCAAAATCTCACAATACACGGCCCCATTCATTCTTTCATGTACACGGATCAGTCGTCCTGGTCCCTTTGCAGAGCAACAGCCCCAAAGCATGATGTTGCCACCCCCATGCTTCACAGTAGATATGGTGTTCTTTGGATACAACTCTGCATTCTCTGTCCTCCAAACCCGACGAGTTGTGTTTCTACCAAACAGTTCTACTTTGGTTTCATCTGACCATATGACCTTCTCCCGATACTCTTCTGGATCATCCAAATGCTCTCTAACAAACTTCAGACGGGCCCGGACATGTACTGACTTAAGCAGAGGGACACGTCTGGTACTGCAGGATCTGAGTCCCTGGTGGTGTAGTGTATTACTGATGGTAGCCTTTGTTACATTGGTCCCAGTTCTCTGCAGGTCATTCACTAGGTGCCCCCATGTGGTTCTGGCATTTTTGCTCACTGTTCTTGTGATCATTTTGACTCCATGGGGTGAGATCTTGTGTGGAGCCCCAGATCAAGGGAGATTATCGGTGGTCTTGTTTATCTTCCATTTTCTAAATATTCCTCCCACAGTTGATTTCATCACACCAGGCTGCTTGCCTATTGCAGATTCAGTCTTCCCAGCCTGGTGCAGGACTACCATTTTGTTTCTGGTGTTCTTCGACAGCTCTTTGGTCTTCACCATAGTGGAGTTTGGAGTGTGACTCTTTGAGGTTGTGGACAGGTGTCTTTTATACTGATAACAAGTTCAAACAGGTGCCATTACTACAGGTAATGAGTGGAGGACAGAGGAGCCTCTTAAAGAAGAAGTTACAGGTCTGTTAGAGCCAGAAATCTTGCTCGTTTGTAGGTGACCAAATACTTATTTTCCACCATCATTGGCAAATAAATTCTTTCCAAATCAGACAATGTGATTTTCTGGATTTGTTTTCTCATTTTGTCTCTCATAGTTGAGGTCAACCTATGATGTCAATTACAGGCCTATCTCTTCTTTTTATGTGGGAGAACTTGCACAATTGGTGGCTGACTAAATACTTTTTTTCCTCACTGTATATCAATGACCTGTGATCCTCCTTGATAGTTTCTGTTTAGTCCTCCCCACATGCTGGAGGCCACACAGACATTCAACTAGATAGATTATATAATCACTTTGACAGTCAAGTTTATACTTCAAAGAGTTCTTTGGTTTTGAAGGAGTGGAAGGTTTTTAAACTCATGGGCAATCACCAGACACAATTTACAAGTTTACGGTTGCATTCAAAGCTACCTTGTATTACCCTTTTTGAAGTGTTATCCTGATTATTGGGCCAATTTTCCCCTATAATCTTTTTAAGATGTTTCCTCAACTGGCTAAGGGCTACTATTGCTTTGGTTGTCATGGCTGTTCGGAACATCATAGGTAGATTACAGATGAGACATTTTCAGTCCTCACATGTACCTTTATCTAAAGAGATAACATCTCCTACACTTGTCAGTGTGACAGCTCAGCTACTACAGGGATGCTAGATATGCTAATCACTGCTATTGAACCACCCACAGCCTAAGGAGACAGAGTGAGTGTAAAACTGAGGTTCCTTCTGATGCATGACAGTGCTAGGTCTCATGTGGTTGAAGTATGTCGGTAGTTCCTACACAATGAAGGTATTGATGCTGTTGACTGGCTTGCCCGTTCCCCAGACCTGAATTGAAACACGCACATCTGGGAAATCATGTCTTGTTCCATCTGCCAACGCCATGCTGCACTACAGACTGTCCAGGAGTTGCCTGATGCTTTAATCCAGGTCTGGAAGGAGATCCTTCAGGAGAACCTCCATCGCCTCATCAGGAGCATGCCCAGGCATTGTGGGGAGGTC
This sequence comes from Phyllomedusa bahiana, assembly GCA_025379985.1. NCBI lineage: Eukaryota > Metazoa > Chordata > Amphibia > Anura > Hylidae > Phyllomedusa > Phyllomedusa bahiana. Next base: position 85,386 of record JAODAL010000596.1, read on the forward strand.
AGACAGGCATGTGAAGGCCACACACACTACTGAGCCTCATTTCCTTGAGGCACTTCCACTGAAGTTGGATGAGCCTGAAATTTGATTTTCCACTTCAATTTTGAGTATCATTCCAAATCCAGACCTCCATGGGATATTAATTTTGATTGATCATTTTTATGTTTTATTGTTCTCAACACATTCCACTATCTAATGAATAAAGAATTGCAACTGGACTATTTCAATCATTGAGATCTATGGTGTGGCATTTGAGTGTCATATATATATATATATCTATATATCTCGATAGATGTATAGATAGCTATAGGCATTTCACGGGTTACAAACGGGATGGGGACAGTAGATTTGTTCTTAAAGGGGTTTTGCCAGGACGTGCCTTATCTGCTAAGAATCAAATGTAAACAAGCCACGCTGAGCTAAGAGAGCGAGAGACACAGCCAGAGCACAGAGCCGTGCATAAGGGATCGTGTGAAATGTTCACTCAAATAATCAAACTACAACTAGTGGATTCTGTATACAAAAGACAACACCTTTTCTCCACAGCAGCTTGAAAGCTTCTTCATGTTCTCTGTCATCAGATAAAGCAGGGATCTACTCAGATAATCACACTACAACTAGTGGATTCTGTATACAAAACACAACATATTTCTACCCGGTGCCTTGAAAGCTTCTTCAGCTCCCTTTCATCAGATAAGAAGTGTTCTCTGCGCAAGCCCGGCCAGCAGCTCTTGTCAGGTCGTATCTAATAGAAGCTTTTAAGTAACTAAGGGCAGGTAAGGCAGCCTGTAGCTCTCTCAGGCTGCAATTTTTGTAATCACATATATTTAGAAAAGTGATTAAATACCCATTTTGTAGGATCCCACGTCAACATTACATCGTGGCAAAACCCCTTTAAGTTGAATTTGTATATAAGTCGGAACAGGTACATTTCTTAAATGTAACTCCAGCAAAACCTCTTGCTGTCTGTGCCCCTGTTTAGACGCTTTTACCTCCCTTTCTTTCTGTCTCTCTAGTACTGCTGTGGTATACTGTACACTTGGAATTCCACAGCTATTAGCTGCTGTGGAACATGGAACTACATGGGCAGGCATGCTGCAGCAGCGCATGTTAAACACGTACTAATCAGTACCCATACAAATAGTATGTGCGCTAGAGCGTACCAGGAGCAATAAGAACAGACTTGATGTGCCGACAGCGAAAAACCTCCGTGGCATGAGGGAGAGCTGTTGTGCTGGCCTAAAGATGGAGGTTTCCAGCACAAAGCGGGAGGGTGGGAGGAAGGTTAAAAAGAACTGCTGGGTCGTTCAGAAGACGCAGTGAGTAGAGGAAGGCTTGCGATGTTATTATGGGGCATGACTCCGTGTGTGATGTATGCTATGTGTGTACATATGCATATGTGTGTGTATATATATTGTGTGTGTGTATGTATATATATATATATATATATATATATATATATATATATTATTATATGTGTGATATATATATATTAAAATTTGTGTGATTATATTATATGTGTGTATTTTATTGATGTATATATATATATATATAATATATATATATATATATATATATATATATATATATATATATAATATATATATATATATATATATATATATGTGTGTGTATACAGTGAAGAAAGAAAGTATTTGATCCTAGCTGATTTTGTAAGTTTTCCCATTGACAAGACATGAACAGTCTATAATTTTAAGGGTAGGTTAATTTTAACATTGAAAGATAGAATATCCAAAATAAAATATAAAAAATAAATGTATTTGCATTTTGCTGAAAGAAATACCAATACCATATATACACGAGTATAAGCCAAATTTTTTAAGCGCAAAAAATGTGCTGAAAAAAGCCTTCCTTGGCTTATACTCGAGTCACACGTCGTCATCCGGGCGCTGCCATGGCCCGGGCGCCGGCGGGAATTGCTTCAGCTGTATGCGACTCCTCTGGGAGTGCATACAGCTGAATCTCGATTTACCCGTCTCCATCCTATACCTGCCTATGGGGAACAGATACCTGCCTATGAGCAACAGATACCTGCCTTTACCTGCCTATGGGGGACATTAAACTGCCTATACCTGCCTATGTAGTTTTATTGGTATCCATTTTTATTTTTGAAATTTACCAGTAGCCGTTGCATTTTCCACCCTAGGCTTATACTTAAAGGGGGTTGACGTGGGATCCTCCAAAATAGGTATTTAATCACTTTTCTAAATATATGTGATTACAAAAATTGCAGCCTGAGAGCGCTACAGGATGCCTTACCTGCCCTTAGTTACTTAAAAGCTTCTATTAGATACGACCTGACAAGAGCTGCTGGCCGGGCTTGCGCAGAGAAAGCTTCTTATCTGATGAAAGGGAGCTGAAGAAGCTTTCAAGGCACCGGGTAGAAATATGTTGTGTTTTGTATACAGAATCCACTAGTTGTAGTGTGATTATCTGAGTAGATCCCTGCTTTATCTGATGACAGAGAACATTAAAGAAGCTTTCAAGCTGCTGTGGAGAAAAGCTGTTGTCTTTTGTATACAGAATCCACTAGTTGTAGTTTTATTATTTGAGTGAACATTTCACACGATCCCTTATGCAGCTCTGTGCTCTGGCTGTGTCTCTCGCTCTCTTAGCTCAGCATGGCTTTGTTTACATTTGCTTATTAGCAGATAAGGCACGTCCTGGCAAAACCCCAGTCAATAAGTTTTCCCAGTTTTTTGTGGCAAAATTAAGACCAAAGAGCTTTCTAAGGTCGTCAGGGACAAGATAATAGCCCTGCACAAAGCTGGAATGGGCTACAAAACCATAAGTAAGATGCTGGGTGAGAAGGAGACAACTGTTGGTTCGATAGTAAGAAAACGGAAGAAGTTCAAAATGATCGATCTGGGGCACCATGCAAAATCTCACCTTGTGGGGTGTCCTTGATCATGGGGAAGGTGAGAGATCAGCCCCAAACTACACGGGGAAACTTGTTAATGATCTCGAGGCAGCTGGGACCACAGTCACCAAGAAAACCATTGGTAACACGTTACGCCCTAATGGTTTAAAATCCTGCAGTGCCCGCAAGGTCCCCCTGCTCAAGAAGGCACATGTGCAGGCCCGTCTGAAGTTTGCCAATGAACACCTGGATAATTCTATGAGTGATTGGGAGAAGGTGCTGTGGTCAGATGAGACAAAAATTTATAACATGCACAGAAGTTGACACAAATGGGTTTTAATGGCTACTAAAGGTAACATCCTCACCTGTGACCTGTTTGCTTGTAATCAGTGTGTGTGCATAAAAGCTGAGTGAGTTTCTGGGATCCAGACAGACTCTTGCATCTTTTATCCAGCCACTGACGTTTCTGGATTGTGAGTCATGGGGAAAGCAAAAGAATTGTCAACGGATCTACGGGAAAAGGTAGTTGAACTGTATAAAGCAGGAAAGGGATACAAAGAGATACAAATGCAAATATTTTAAAGAAAGAAAATCTGTATGTAACATATTTTTTTTTTTTTTTTTTTTTAAACTTCCTCCGTCCAACTACTCGGATTCTTAGTAACTTTTCGACTGCAGCCATATATCTCCAGCACACATCTGTTGTATGTGTACACTTGATGTCACTAAGTGTTTGTCTCAAGAATAAAGGTGGTATTGAAAATACAAAGAAGTAATTAAATGATGATTCCATCACAGCACAGAGGTCGTTATTTTATACTGTAGAGCCATCAATAGATGTGCTGTGTCTGTTCTGTAGATGTACCTTAGTTGAGCAATAATATGATATGCATCATAAGGCATTTTTTAAACAGGGTGAAAATAGTTTTATAATGTGTCTGTTTATTTCAGAAATAATACTGACCCTGAAATCCAAGTGCCAGAAGACATTGTGAAAGATGCTTGGGATGATGATGATGATGGAGATGAGAAGTTTTCTGAACCTTGTCTTGGACAACATAGAATAAATACAGCCTTGGATCGCCGGCTTAAAGAAGAGCTGCAGGAGAAGAGAATGAATTCTAGATACCTTGAAATGCAGGTGCTTGTCATGTACAGATATATTAAGATTCCAGTGTGCTAGCAACCACCAGATTTTTACCTAGAATATAAAATTAGTCATATACTAGTAAATAAGCAAATGCATTTCCTTACTGACTTTGGCACTTTTCTGTGTACTTCTGGCAGACAGTTTTGCAAAATGGAACCATATCGGATGACCATCATTTTAGTTAACGTGACTAAACCATGACACAGTGATTAATTCTCAATACCGTTTTTTTCTTTTTACCAGAGATTCCGTGAGAAGTTACCTTCCTACAATATGAAAGAGGTAAGGAAAGAGTTTTAATAAATCACTGTTGTTGCTTTTCCTAAAAGAGGTTCTCCAACTATATTGTGTTTTAGAAGAATCTGATGTTGAGAGTAAGCGAGAGTAGCATGCCGGTACAACTCTCAGCATGATCGCTATCGACATAAGTTGTTGTAGAGCAATTGTAATATTTTAGTAGTTAACATCTCTAAGGTATATAAACTGCTTCCAGACCTAAAAATTCCCAGTTTCTGCTGTGCAGTTTTTCACAATAAAAATTAGAATATTTTTTATGTAACACAATTGAAAGTATAACAAAACATTTTTTTCAAACCCTTTTCTGACATCCACCAGACATGTATGATGCTAGGATGGCTCGTGTTCAGAAACTGACTTTGTACCACTGGATACAGGTGCTGCCCTCAATAGTGACTGTGACAAATAACACTATTTGAGATGGTTAGGGAGCTCCTTCTTTCACTTAATCACCTGAAACCATACCCCAATGTGACATGATGGGTTGTCATAGCCGCTTAATAGAGACCTCCATTATATGCCATCTTTTTACTCCTATTAGGCCGTTCCAGAAGTATCGCCTAATACAATGCCTGCCAGTGTTGATGCTAACGAGCACAATATACTGCAGTACAGGTGTATTGTATTATACCAGTGGTCAGGTGATCGTATGCTCACGCCCTCTATTAGGGCTGAATGTATTTAAAAAAAATAAAAGAAAAAAAACGGAACTCTTATTTCCCAATTTACAATGCTTAGTGACTGTCAATGAACCATTCTATAATATACCTGGGAGAGAAAGAGACATGGACCGCACATTCTCACACTATATGTTGAGCTACTGCTTCTCAGCAGAAATTTACATAAATGAACGTGAGGTTCAAGGCTACCTATATAAAGTGGGTTCCTACACTAATGGGAGTGACCCTGCAATGTGACCACCGCCGCAGTAACAGCCACACCAGTGAAGGGCACAAACCAGCGGTCTAGCAATACCACTGTTTCCAGACCTAGCCCCAGCTCAGGAATGCATCACAGCAACAATGGCCACTACACAGCACCACCACCAAAAAAAAGTAAATTTACACTACCGCTTATCGCTCCTGGCAAGCAGACTGGAAAAAAAGGGCATTTACCCTTCTACAGGCTACTGCTAATTAAAAACACCTGGGCCAAATGGGGAAGAGTGCTCATCTATGTAAAAAAAACAAGGACCCATATAAACCATAAACAAGAAAAAGAGAAACACGGACCACATGGTTCCAGAGAGCGGATAAAAAAATTAGAAAAAATTCACAGCAGTGCAAGACATTTAGGCCATCTCTGCCTGAGGTACCTTACAACCAAGGCCAGCCGAGACCGAGGCATTGATTTAATAGAACTTAGTGAAAGTATTAACTAAGGGCCCAGTCGCAGCCTTGCAGACCTGAGAAGCCGAAGCATGATACCACATTTAAATCTGACCTCTTAAGGAGGAAAGGCCAAGTCCCTGCTCCAGACCTGATTAGAGGAACAATGGAACTCGCAGGGTAAAACAACCCATGGTTAAGAACCACGTGTCTTGCACCAGGCAAAGAAGGCTTTTCGGGTATGATAATAAATACGGACTTTGGAGGTTTAGCATCAGGTAGGCAAGCAGGGCTTCCACAGACAGAGACAGTGACACGGAAATCAGTTCAAGTTCCAGGCGCTGCCTGGGTTTATTAGACAAACTTTAACAGAAAACAAAACAAGCCTTAAGTTTAGGCTGAACAGAAATAAACACCTGCTCGGCTGAGCATTGACTAAACACAGTATTCCCTCACTATGCTTGAAAGCAGATGGAGTCTCTTACTCACAGCAGGGATGTTTGAATAGAGTGACACCAGCACCAAACGCAGGCCTGTAGGTTCAGGCTTTATAGGCCTGAAACCAGCCTCACCTGGTGCGTGGAAGTGGCCACCCACCCTGCTCTAGGGAAAACCCCCCAAAAAAAGGGAAAAAAAAAAGGGGAAAAAAAGGTTGGGAAAATTTTTCCCCCCCCCAAAAAAATTTTTTTAAATAAGAAAAAGGGCCCAAACCGGGAAAAAAAAAAAAAAAAAAGGGAAACCCTTTCAAAATTTAAAAAAAAAAAGGGGCCCCCCAAAAAAAAAGGGGAAAGGGGAAAATTTTTTCCCCCAAAAAAAAAAACCCCCCAAAAAAAAGGAAAAAAAAAAAGGGGGGAAACCCAAAAAAAAAAAATTTTTTTAAAAGGGGGGGCCCCCAAATTTCCAAAAAAACCCCCCAAAAAAATTTTTAAAAAAAAAATTTTTTTTGGGGGAAAGCCTTAAACCAAAAAAACCCAAAAATTTTTTTAAAAAATTTTTCCCCCCCTTTTCCCCCCTTTTTTTTTTTTTTTTCCCCCCCCCTTTTTCCCAAAAAAAATTTTTTTTAAATTTTTTTTTTTTTCCCCCCCCCTTTTTTTGGGGGTTTCCCCAAAAAAAAACCCCCCCCCCCCAAAAACCCCCCTTTTTCCCCCCCCCCCCCCCCCAAAAAACCCCCCCCCTTTTTTTTTTTTTTAAAAAAAAAGGGACCATTTTTAAAATTTTTTTCCCTTTTTTCCCCAATTTTTAACCCAGGGGGAAAAAAAAAAACCCCCCCCCCCGGTTTTTTTTTGGGGTTTTTCCCCCCGCCCTCCCCCCCCCCCCCCGGGGCTCCCCCCCTTTTTAAACCCCCCCCCCCCCCAAAACCCCCCCCCTTTTTTTTTTAAAAAACCCCCCCCTTTTTTTGCCCCAAAATTTTTCCCCCCCCCCCCCCCCCCCGGGCCCCCTTTTCCCCCCCCCCTTTTTTTATTTTTTTTGTTTTTTTTTTGGGGGGGCCCCCCCCCCCCCCCCCCCCCAAAAAAATTTTTTTTTTTTCCCCCCCTTTATACAACCCCCCCCCCCCGGGGGGCCCCCCCCCCCAAATCCCCCCCAAAAACCCCCCACCCCCCCCCCCCCAAAAACCCCCCCTTTTTTTTTCCCCCCCCCCCCCCCCCAAAAAAAAACCCCCCGGGGGGAAAAAAACCCCAAAATTTCTTTTTGGGTTTCCCCCCCCCATTTTGGGGGGGGCCCCCCCCCCCCCCCCCCCTTTAAATTTTAAAAAATTCCCCCCCCCCCGCCCAAAACCCCCCCCCCCCCCCCGCAACCCGGGGAAAATTTCCCCCCCTTTTTTAAACCCCCCAAAAATTTTTTTTAAAAAACCAAAAAGGCCCAAAAAACCCCCCTTCCCCCAAAAAAAAAACCCCCCCCCCCCTTTTTTTTTTTTTGGGGAAAAATTTTTTTTGGGGGGGGTTTCCCAACAAAAAACCCCCCCCCAAAACCCCCCCCCCCCCCAAAAAAACCCCCCCAAAACCCAAAAAACCCCCTTTTTTAAAAAAAAATTTTTTTTTTTTTTCCCCCCCCCCCCCAAAAACCTTTTTCCCCCCCCCAAAAAAAAAAGGGCCCCCCCCTTGGGGCCCCCCAAAATACCCCCCCCCCAAACCCCCCAAAAAAAAAAACCCCCCCCCCCCCCCCCCCTTTTTTTTTTTTAAAAATTTTTTTTTTTTTCCCCCCCCCCGGGAAAAACCCCCCCCCCCGGGGGGGGGGGGTTTTTTTGGGGGGGGGGGGCCCCCTTTTTTCCCCCCCAAAAAAAATTTAAAATTTTCCCCCCCCCCCCCCCCAAAAAAAAATTTTTTTCCCCCCTTTTTTTTTTTTTTTTTAAATTTTTTTTGGGGGCCCCCCCAAAAAACCCCCTTTTCCCCCCCAAACCCCTCCCCCCAAACCCCCCCCCCTTTTTTTTTTTAAAAAAAATTTTTTTTAAAAAGGGGGGCCCCCCCCCCCCCCCCCAAAAACCCCACCCCCCCCCCCCCCTTTTTTTTTAAAAAACCCCCCCCCCCAAAATTAAAAAACCCCTTTCCCATTTTAAAAATTTTTTTTTTTTGGGTTTTTGGGCCCAAAAAAACCCCCCCTTTTTTTTTTTTTTCCCCCCCAACCCCCCCAAAAAAAAATTTTTTGGGAAAAAATTTTTTTTTAAAAAGGGGCCCCTTCCCCAAAAAAATTTTTCCCTTTTTTTAATTTTTTTAAAAAAAATTTTTTCCCCCCCCCAAAAACCCCCCCCTTTTTTTTTTTTAAAAAAAAAAAAAAGTTTTTAATTTTTTTTTTTTTTTTTTTTAAAACCCCCTTTTTTTTAAATCCCCCTTTTCCTTTTTTTTTAAAACCCAAAAACCCCATTTTTTTTTTCCCCCCCCCTTTGGGGAAGGGTTTGGATAAAAAACCAGCTTTTTCTTCCCAAAACCCAAACCCCCAATGTTCAAAAGATCAAAACAATTGTTACCCCTTTTAGCTTGTAAGGGGTCTGTTCTTCCTAAATACTTTATTATTTAAACTTTAAATTTATTTAAAAAACCCCGTGTTCCCTTTTTTTCCCACAGTAAAGTTATTACTTAAACATGCCCCATGTTTTGAGGGGGTTTGGGTGTTTTTTGGGGAAATTGAGGGGGGTCGGGGCTTCACTTTTCCGACTCCAAAAGCCCATTCATGGCGTAGCTTTAGGGGGTTTCAAAGGGAAACCGTCCCCCCTAAACCCCCCGGGCCCCGGAGCCTAAGGGGGTTTTCAACCCCGGGAGAGAGAAAAAACCAAAAAGGGTTTTCCGACCGATTTTTCCCCTGTTTTGCTGTTTTCAGAGGAAAAAACCACCCCCTTTTGGGATAGACTTGTTCCTATTCCCACGAAAACCGGGCAGAAAATGAACATTTCAATGTTTTTTTGGGGCCGCAGGAGGTTTTAAAAAAAACCCCTGCCGGGAAAACCCGTGCAATGGGGGCTGCTGCACGGGTTTTTTTTATAGAGAATTGAAAAATTTTGGGCAGACTGTTTTTCAGATGGTTTACAAAACCGAAAACAGTCCCTTTAAAAACCGTACAAAAACCCTTGGGGTTTGGCCCAACCCCAAGGGGGGCCCCAAAAAAACCCCTTTACCACATTTAAAAAACCCGGTATTGTAAATGGGGAAAATGGTAAACCGGGGGCCCCCAAATTTCCAAATTTTTTGCATCAGGCCCCCAAAAACCCGACGTTTAAACCTCTAAAAAAAATAAAACCATAATGGCCAACAAAGTTTTTTCCCCATGATCCCAAAAAAAGGGTTCCCCAGGGACCAAAAAAATCCATGCACACAGCCCCCGGGGCAATATTTAAAAACAACTAAAACCCAAAAGAAAGGGGGTTTAAAAAGTTGTTCCCAATCAATAAAATTGGGCAAAAGACCAAAATGGCTATAGTGAAAACCCCCATTTGATAATATTATTCAAGAGGAAACCATACAAAAAAAATGGTAAGGTTACCCCGGAGTTTTCTGGGGTGCACCCCTGTCTGCCATGATCTGTCCAGACTAGGGGGAACAGAGGATGAAGGAACTCTAGTCCTTTTACATGAACAATCCCTCCGGGACGTGCAGGGGCCCCTTTGGGGTTCTTGGCTGGGCAGCCAGCAAGGGGCTGGGGAGCGCTCTAAAAAAGAGAGGGCAACGGCCCGCCGCCGACAAGACCCGCAGTCTTTGGGGGAAAAAAAGGGGGTACTTACCTATCCGACAACTTCAAAATAATGGGGGCCGGGGGCTGGTCATTAAAGGGGAAACGGGACGCTAAACAACTTTTGGTTTCCTGACACCCTCAGGAGGGGGTCACAGTCACATGTCCCCAAACCCCATTGATACCCTCCTGAGAGGGAGGAAAAACTCCCATCCCTCCGGAAAAGGGAAAAAGAAAGCAAAAAAAAACGGGAAAAATGGAAACAGACCCGTGGGCGGCGTTCTGCCTTCATGGACAATAGGCCCAAAACGGACTAACTGGGGGTCAGTAAGAAGGATATAGCCATCCGGGGAGAAACCCAAAAAATTTTGGTTTCCCCCATGTCCCCTCCAAACGAAGCCAAAACCAAGGGGGCTGTGTACTCCAAAATATTGACGAAAAATTAAAAATTTTTGTTAAAATAGCACTTTTTAAAAAAAAAAATGTTTTTTTTCCGTTTTGAAAAAGGGCCCATAAGGGCCTCGTTCCCCCTTATTTCGCCCGTATTTGCCGACGGGTTGACGTCGCAAAAATCCGGGAAATCCCTTTAGAAACCCAAATCACAGCCCATTTTCCCATTGATTTTAATAGAAAATACGGGTCGTCCCTTTTACACACCATGTTTTTTGTTTTCCCGGGTTGCCGCCGGGGGATTTAAAGACGGGAAACCGGGGCGGAAAAACCAAGTGCATGTCAAATTTTTCCCGGGCGGAATTTAAAACCCCCTAAAAATGAAAGGAGATGGGGGAAACCGTGGGGAAAAAATTTTACAAAAACTGCCAACTTTTGGGCACTTATTTTCAACGGGTTTTCCCAAATGATTTTAGAACGAATTTACATTTGGCAATCCGAAAGTAAAACGTTTTTGAAATTAAACCTGTGAAAAAGCCAACATTTTCCCGTTTGCTTTAGGAGGGCTTTTTTTTTTTTTTTGTCGATGACCATTTTAAAGCTTTTTATTTCCCCAATTTTTTGGAAAATGGGATGAGCAAAACAACAATTTTGGGTTTTTTTTTGAGGTTCCCCTGTCAGAGCTAACAAAATTTTGGGGGGGGCATTTCATATTTGGGTTGTTACGATGGGCAGAAACCCAAATTTTTTGAAGTTCTCTTTTTTTTTTCATAATAAATGGCTTTAAAATGAAAAAAAAAATTTTTTAGAAATTTTCTATTGCGGTAATTTTACGGCAAAAAAAATAATTTTCGGGAAAGCACAAAATGGGGGGAAATTTTAAAAAAAAAAATTAAAAAAAACTTTCATCTTGGATATTAGTGACATTTTTCTAAGCGATGCAATTTTTTTTTTTTTCCTAAGCATGGTGGTGATTTTGAATGAAGTCAAATGAAACCTTTAAATTACTTCATAGAGCACTGGGCGACCTGAACCTAGAGCAGTTTATTATAAACCCAAATCTGTTATCCAGAATGAGGCCTTCTAATTCTTTGTTTTGATACTGAATTTCAGGAAATAATTAAGGTGATACATGGCAATCAAGTGACGGTCATTAGTGGAGAGACTGGCTGCGGGAAGACTACGCAAGTAACTCAGTTTATTCTGGACGATTATATTAACAGAGGAAAAGGCTCCGCGTGTCACGTTGTATGTACTCAGCCCAGAAGAATCAGTGCAATTTCGGTAAGAGATTGTAATGAAGACCGCTGCTGCTATGGAATGTGTATCTGTAGACAGTGTGTTGTATATATGAGTCTGTACAGGCTTTTATTAACATTTAGTAGTTAATTATAACCTTCATTCGCATCCCCCTTATTCTTGTAGGTAGCAGAACGTGTGGCTGCAGAGCGAGCTGAACCCTGTGGCAGGGGACACAGCGCTGGATACCAAATCCGCCTTGAAAGGTATGTGGTGTAAACCACTAGTTGGGCTAATTCGGTCATTGTCTTATGGTGGTGCATTTTCAAGTTATAGTAAAGTGGTTTTTTCCATCTGACTGTTTTCACTCTTTACAGTATCTTCAGGTACCCACTTCTTGTACAGGCTGTGGGCAGGTCTACAGCCATGACTGACATTTTAGCTCCTGCTGATAAGACACAGAAGGGAGTGAAGTCACCAACCTGACTTTGGCCACCACTAGAGTAGAGAGAGGTGGTCAATAGTCTAGGAAAGCTTGTGTAAACAAGCAGGAGATAAGAACTTTATTTAACTCTGCCTACATGTTTAAAGCTAATCAATGACAGGGGAATACCCCTATTTTTGCCATCTGGTAAAATCCCTTCTGAGGCCAGCTAGTAGTAACCTATGAACATGGAGATGATGCGTTTCTGCAGCTTTTACACATTCATGTTTGTAGGAGTTTGGAACACACACTTGCAAGCGTGCCTTCTCCCTGTGCTCTGCGGTCCGCTCATAGCGAGCTATGAGACGTTTTCCAGAGGGATTTTGTCAGATGGCAAAACCTCTTTAAAGGGGTACTCTTGCTTCATTGATTAGCTTTAACCATTTAGGTTACTAAATACATTGCTGTTCTGATTTTGAATCTCTTCAGAGTTAGGAGCAGATTTTATCTCCTGTTTAAGATGAGCTTGTTTACATTACTTACTGACAAGCTTTAACCCTTTAGAACTCAGTAGCTTTGTGCACTGCTGTTTATGCACATCATTAACCCCTTACCAACCTTTGACTTACTAGTACATCATAGTGTCGGTAAGTGGCTATGTAGCGAGATTGCGACACGATCCTGCTATATAGGCGGTGGGTGCCGTCGGCCATTTGACAACTGCCGGTAACAGCACGGAATGGAGTCGGCTTCATTCCATGCTGTTTAACTCTTTATGCGCCGCTGCGAACACGGCCATGGTGTCTAAATGAATGGTGAGACAATCCCTTTAAGTCTTCAGTGAATATACAAGCAAATAATAAGGACCTTTTACGCAGTCTTCTACCTGAGCCCAATGCCTTTTCTATCAATGATGGACATTCTGCACTTGGTAACACGGTTGTATTCTAGAAGTTGTAGCTACTGAAAGGGGTTTTCTCACCATGCAGTTTCACAGAGACACAACCTGATTTAGACTTGCACTTCCTGGTCAGGTTGTGGGCAGGTCTATAGCAGTGATTGGCATATCCGTTTTGCTGTATTACACAGGGCTTGAATAGCTCTAAATAGTGAAAGCTTCTCATTTAGTTAAGTAAACAGTCACTACAGATCAGACTCCGGAGAGACTGATTCACCATGGCTGGGGTGACAACAGCAATGAGGGATAAGTGGTCAGTAACTAGAGAAACTTGTGTGCTCTAAGAGGAGATAAAATCTTCTTTATCTCCTGAGCAAAGAGAAATCAACAAAGGAATGTAGTTAGTAATAGACTTTTTTTACCGGTCCCACCTCGATCCCCTGTTTCCCAGAAAAGAAGACAGTGGCTAATATGATTTTTTGCTACTAAACACGTGCTAAGACTTATTTTTGGGGGATGTCTTATTTTTGTATGAACAATAATTCACATTTATTGTTGAACTTACATCAACATGTATTAATATACTGTAGTGATTTCATCACAAACATCAGCATAAGCAGCCAAACGCTGAATTGCATAAAAAAAGCACTGTCTTATTTACGGGGGATGTCTTATTTTCGGGAAAACAGGGTAATATAGTTTTTTATTATAGTTTTCATGTCACATATAAGAAGGGTTTTCCTCACTAAGACTCTGTTCACATAATGTTTTAAGCCTTCAAAGTAAGTATATGTTAGAAGCCTCAGTTGTTTTGTATTGTGTAAGCATACAGTGGCATATGTTGTCCATAGGCTTTCTTTTAAAAATGATGATGTGCTATAATCTTACTCCTGCTTACTTTTATTATTTGCATTTATTATTCTTGTTTCCTTCATTTTTTTTGTTAAGTCAGTTGCCGCGGAAGCAAGGCTCCATTTTGTACTGTACAACCGGCATAGTGCTGCAGTGGCTTCAGTCAGACCAGTAAGTTCTCTTTAAACTTGATAGTTTCTGAAGGACGACTTAGGATTCACTTAAGCACTTTCCAGCTTTTTATTCTTTCAGGCAGTTGACCAGCGTCAGTCATGTTGTGATAGATGAAGTCCACGAGAGGAACTTGCAGTCTGATATTCTCATGGCAATAGTAAAAGATCTTTTGAAGCGTCGTCCAGATCTGAAGGTCATATTGATGAGCGCCACTCTAAATGCTGAAAAGTTTTCTCAGTATTTTGGTTAGTTTGCTATTGTTCCCCTACTCCTCTCTTCTGTATAGTATGCACTGTTGGGTGTTTAGTATGCATATTCTTTCCTTCTAGATTTCACCATAGTTTCGATTTTGCCATATAGTATATTAATAAATGCTGTATTGTAGGGCATATAGTTCATCTTTGGAATTCCATAATGCATTTCCATTTTTATTAGTGTATAATATTTATGACAGTGTTGTATTCAACATTGACCCCTTAACCCACCTTGACGTATGGGTACGTCATGGTGGTGTTAAGGAGTTGTGTAACAGGATCGCAGCGTGACCCTGTTACACAGCCGCCGGGTGTTAGATGCTAATTGCCGCTAACACCCGGCAATCACAGCGCAGGGGGCGGCGCCGCCAGCCTGCGCTGCTTAACCCTTTAGACCATCTTTGCCGCGGCATCTAAATGAATGAAAAAACTGTGCCGCGCACTGTTCACTCCGATCGGGACATCAGTGATGTGATCGCTGTGTCCCGATGCGCTAACATGGCAGTTGGGAGCCTTGTGAAGACTCCCATCGCTGCCATGTTCTTGTTCGCCCCACTTCCGGCCCCAGACAGGAAGTGGGGAAAACGCCATCTTGGTACAGCTTAATGCATTGTCTACGCAATGCATTAGGCTGTATTAACGATCGCGCCCCCTAGTGGTGAAGCGCCCTAGGGGGACTCTATGTTCAAGTAAAAAATAAAGTTTTAAAGTGTAAAAAAAAAAAAAATGTAGTAAGTTCAAATCGCCCCCCTTTCGCCATTTTACAAAAACAAACAATAAAATAATAAAAAAGTTACACATATTTGGTATCGCCGCGTCCGAAAGTCCGATCTATTAAAATATGATCACATTTATCCCGTACGCTGAACACCGTAGAAGAAAAAAATTCCAAACGCCAACATTGCGTTTTTTTGGTCATCTCATGTCCTATAAAAATTGGAATAAAAGTGATCAAAAAAGTCGCATGCATTCCAAACTGGTAGCAATAAAAAGTGCACTTAAGCCCGCAAAAAATGCCGACTCACTGACGTCCGTAGGTGTTGGTACAAAAAAGTTATTGGTCACACAAATGTGGCCACGGCGTAAATTTCAAATATAGAAAATGTTTGGAATTTTTTTACGCCACCAAAACATAACGGAAACCCTACATGTTTGGTATATGATAACACATCATCTTTGCTGAAGATTGAACGCCGCAAAAACAAAACTCCCGCAAACATAAGGACAGAGGGGAATATCTGTTGTATAGTTTAGTACTGAAGCAAATGGCATAAATGTATTAAAAAGAAAAATGACACATGGACAATAACTCAAATGGGTTTTCTCACTACAAAAATTTGCTTTCAACTCGTAGGGACATGTAATTGAAGACTTTTTCTAAATACATTGGTCTTTTGATTTACCTTGGTCATGAAGTAAGAGAGATTTTATTTGCTCTGAGTGCACACAGGTTTCAATGGTTACCTGTCCATGTCTTCCTTTCTTAGATAGCGCAGGGAGTGATTCCACCATGGTAGAAAAGACTCACTATCTTTAACAAGATTAGCTTTTGTTTTCAGATGAGCAATTGTTTTCACATCTCAGAGCACTAGTAGCTTTGTTTATTGAAGATTAAATCTCCTACACGCAAGTCTTTGTAATGTCTCAGCTATTTGGGGAGCAAAATATGCTAATCACTGCTGTAGAACCACCCACAGCCTAACAGAGGCAGAGTGAGTGTAAAGCTGCTTATGACTCAGTAAAACAGCATGGTGTGAAAACCCCTTAAACAAAAAATAAATATTAGACAGTGAGAGGATGTGAAAAAATAATCTGTATATACATAGCTGTTAGGAATAAGCACATAACATATTTCAGGCTGAGTTTAGCAAATTTGATATTTTAGGTTAGTGGAAAAGATTGTTATTTTGGGTTAAGGAGTCCAGTGGGAGGTCTTATTAGCCTTTCATGTATTAGTGTGCATACAGAGATAACTGTCAGTCACTGATAAAACCACCTACTGGACTCCTTGACCTAAAATAAACAAAAGTTCTGCTTAATCTTTTCAATCAAAAATTATATATCAATCTGCTCCGCTATTTCTCCTCTGTAACATAAAACTGGCAGATCAGATGCCATTTTCATTGTGACAGGTTCCCTTTAACCTCTTCCTGACATTGGATGTCCCCATACGTTCTGGCGGAAAGTGACTTCCCGCAAATGGACGTATGGTTATGCCTTGGACATTGTGCACGCTCGATCATGACATGCGACCAGCTGTATATTACAGCTGGCCTCACTCTGCATTGCCTGCGGCCAGAACTGTGTACTGTTCTCCATTGTATCAGTGATCTGAAGATCACTGATACAAGTCCTCTATGGGGAAAAGTTTTAAAAAAAAAAGTACAAAAAGGTAAAACACAAAAAACTTAATTAAAAACACATACAGCGCCCTTTTCCCCTTTACACATGCCAATCACCCCCCAGATTTTTTTTTTTTAAAAGTACGCATATTTGGTATCACCGCGTGTGTCACAACCTACCGTATAAATCTGTCACGTTATTTAACCTGCACGTTGAACAAAAAGAAACGGTCATAGAATTGCGATTTTCGTTCACCCTGCAGCACATAAAATGGAATAAAAAGTGATCAAAAAGTCATATAAATGCCAATGTGGTACCAATAAAAATATCACTTCATCCCGCCAAAAAAAGTGCCCTCATGTAGCTCTCTATATGGAAAAATAAAAAAAAGTTA
Source organism: Phyllomedusa bahiana (assembly GCA_025379985.1). Classification (NCBI taxonomy): domain Eukaryota; kingdom Metazoa; phylum Chordata; class Amphibia; order Anura; family Hylidae; genus Phyllomedusa; species Phyllomedusa bahiana. The sequence continues at coordinate 102,165 of JAODAL010000596.1, forward strand.
AGGCTATCAGAAGATAGCGGTAAATATTGTTTTACACACTAAAAACACTTTTTTTTTTTTAAGGTGCTTCAACATAAGAAAAACTATATAAATTGTTTATCGCCGTAATCATAACTCATTCCGCAAAAAACAAGCTCCATGTACAGAAAAATAAAAAAGTTAATGGTTATCAGACTGACTACATAAAAAGGCAATTTTTAATAAGCGCATTTCTATTGTGTAAAATTAATAAAGCATAAAAAACTATTTAAAATTTATATAATTGTAATTGTATCAACCCATATAGTAAAGTTATCCTGTCATTTATACCGCACGGCAAACGCTGTAAAAAGTGTAGCCCAAAAAACAATGGTGAAACTGCGTTCCTCACTCTCCCCCCTCCTCCCCCCATTTTCATGGCCAAATGCTAAAAAAAAAAAAAAAAAAAAAAACAAAAAAAACAAAACAGGGCTGTGGAGTAAGTGAGCCAAAATTCCAACTCCTCAATTTCCCTGACTCCGACTCCCACTCCCTCATACATGGCGCATGTTTAAGTAATTCTTTACTGTAGTAAAATGGGAACATCAGGCTTTTTATCACTTTATGATACAATAATCAAGCTATTTAGGTAGAACAGACACTAACAAGCAAAATAGAGTTGAAGAAAAGTAGAGTTGGAAAAAAAAGCTGTATTCCTACCCAAGTCCAGTAAGCACCAATATTGGAAATGTGTAGAAGAGACCTGGGATCAGATTGAATCTTATCCAGAGCCCAGAAGGATTCAGGCAGTATTGAAAGCCAAAGGTGGATTTACCAAATACTAGCAAAATAATAAAAATGAACATTTTGATTTTTAGGAGCAAAACAGTAACAATGCGGTTACAGGAAAGAATCTGCAGAACTAAGCAGATGCTAAATACTTTCAAGTCAAATTTATGCATAAAATAGCTAAGGTGATTGTCTATAAAATGATAGTAGTCTCACATTCAAAGCTATAGTGGATGGTAAGCCTGAAAGTCACAGTTCAAAACTGTCTGAGAGCCATAACTTTTTTTATTTTTCTGTGTACGGAGCTGTATAGCAGCTTGTTTTCTTGCGGGATGATTTGATGTTTTTATTGATGTCCTTTTTGGGGGGGACTACAATCCTAGTAGTGTTTTTTATTTTTAACAATGCTCACAGTGCAGTATCGGTGACAAGTTAGTTTTACTCCCTGGTTTTTTATATGGAAGCACTTTTTTTTTTAAAGTGTTTTTATTGTGCAAAACAATATTTATGCCTATCTTTTTTTATTCTTCCGTATACAGAAATGTGTAACAGTTTTTTTGTTTTTTTTTGCGGGATGAACTGACGTCTTAATTGGCACAACGTTGGTGTTCACTGTGTGGGTTAATTAACATGACATATTTATAGGGTGGGTTGTTACGCACGCGGCGATACCAAATATGGGTACTTGTATTTTTTGGGGCGATTAGCGTTTGTAAAGGGGAAAAGGGCGGTATATGTGTTTTTATTTTATTTTTCGTGTTTTACTTAACTCTTTGTATTTATTTTTTTTACTTTTTCGATTTTTTTTTCACTTTTCCAATCGCCCCATAGGGGATTTGTATCGGAGATCTTCAGATCCATGTTACAAGGCAGACCAGTACGCAGCATTGCTACTGTATATTGGTCTCCATGGTGACTGTCAATCACCATGCCCACAATGCATTGTGTCGCATATTGTGACGATTGAGGCAGGAGGAGCTCATTCCTCCTGCTCTACCTTCGCTGTCGCGACCATGATAGGTCGCGATAGCGAAGGGTTAATCACCCGCGACCGGAGCGCTCTCCAGCCGCGGGTGATGCAGCATGATGCCAGTGGTAATTTACCACTGGTCCCTTGCCGCGATCTTGCGAGCTCCGCTTGTGAGCTCGCAAGATTGCATGACGTACCCATATGTCGGTTTGCGAGAACCCCTACCCGACCTTGACGTATGGGTACGTCAGATGTCGGTAAGGGGTTAAGCGGTGTTTATCAAGTTTTAGCACCTATGCTGTGTGGCCCTAGCCTAAAGACTCCTGCTCTGCATCTGAAAAAAAGGGGCATGGTTTTGGATAAGAGGTGTACTTTCTCAAAAAAGGGTGCATGGCTTAAAGTGCCAATTAAATGGTGTAAGTTTTTCAGTATGTGCCAGATTTATCATACATTGATAAATCTGGCGCATTTTAGACCGTCTAGTCTAAGTTTACACTGTTTAAATACTAGATAGTATAAATTAATCTTCCTCAATGTGTTTGCAATGTTTTACTTGACTGAAACGTCATCTATATCAATACAGTACTTAAGGGTATTTTCATCTAATTTTTGGCATATTGACTGTACCTCTGGGATTCACACCTACCTCCAGAATGGAGGTCCCCTTACCCTCTGTCCTTATTTGTGCCATGGCTGTACAAAACGGAGACATTGCTGTGCATGTGTGACTCTCTGCACTGATGTTAGAAGGAATTCTAAGTACAATGAGCATACATGCTTGGCAACTTGGAACTCCTCCATAGGAGAATATGAAGAGAGCCGAGCACATACCGCCACAACATAGAGAAGGACAGAACTCCCATAGAAAAAAATGGAGAGAGCTGAGCACGTACAGCCACGGTATAGACAAAGACAGAAGGTAAGGGGATCCTCATTCATGATTTGGATTCAGGTCCAAAAGGTAGGACCTCAACTTTCAAGACATTTGTCATATCCTGTTGATATGCCACGCATATCCAAGATCGGAATACCTCTGTAATAGCACTTATCAGAGATAATTCATAAGGAATAGTCAATCTTGCAGACATTTCATACTTGCTGTGAAGCGCTTTTCATATCATCTGATTCTGGCTTCTTTAAGAACAAAAATCACTGTCAGTGGGATGAAATATTCATTATGGCCCTTTTCTACACAGACAACTGTCCCATGCTGCATATCCCTGGGTATACGTTTCCTGTTAAAGAGTATCTCTTGGAGGATGTACTGGAAATGGTAAAGTAAGTATGATTTTGTCAATGTTTCTGGTATAAAGGTATGTTTAAAGTAATGCACATGTTCAGGGGAGAGAATAGTAAACCGCTGGATCACTACTGATTGGGCAGGTTAAAATTAAACCTTGGGATAACCACATATATATTAGACCACAAGTATGCCCAGGCCTGCCAACATTAATCTAATGTGTATGGCGAGCTTAAAGGGGTTTTCCCACCAGTAAAATTAAGGTGAGAAGCTTGCAAATTAAATATTTAAACATTTTCAATATTCATCAGTATTAAAAATTCTGCACCATTTTTGTTATAGCTGTTACCTTAGTGATCATTAGTGTACAGCTCGTCTCTAGTGGATACGACCAGTGACGAGAGCTACTCACTCCTGACTGCACATGCTCTGACCCTACCTCTCCCCTCAGGCAGCTACTGTCCCTGCCTAGTAAAACACAAAACCTCACCGCTGAGTGAGTGTTCAACCCAAGGTGCTGTCATTCTACTCCTGTCCTCTTTACTCTTCAGTAATTAGTCAAACAGTGCAGATAAATAATAATAATAATAATAATAATAATAAAGAGGCTAAATAAGGTATGTACATTGAAAAAAAATAATTCCACATTTGGTTTCCACAGGGACTTGAACCTTAGACCCATATGCTGGAAGGACAAAAGTGTTAGCCACTGACTACAAACGTAGTTATGCATAGTGCTTGTATTTTAGGTTACGCGATTTTACATAAACAGACCTTAGTTTGATTAGAGTGAGCACACTGTGGGGAAAGGCATGATGATATCTAACTTGCTGGATCACATGCTATGGAGTGTAAACAAATTATAAACGCCCCCTTCTGAAGACAATGAAAGCTGAAGAGAGGACAGGCAGGATATGAAATGCCTTTGTGGGAAAACCCTTTTAAGAGGCGGATAACTCAATAAACCAGTTGGAAGGAGCACAGTCTAGTCTTTAACCCCTTAACGACCTTGGGCGTATCCATACGTCCAGGTCGTTTGGGGGTTAACGCACCTGGACGTATGGATACGTCCTGAGGATCCGCGAACTCTAAAGTAGAGTTACGCCGATCGGCGCGGTGTGTCAGCTGTATATTAAGCTGACATCCGCACCATCGCCCCTACCCCGGAGCGCCCGGGGGGGGGGGCGGATAACCCCGTAATTATCGCGCCCAAACGGGTGCAATAACTGAAAGAACGCAGGAGGAGATCGCTCCTCCGCGCTCTGTCGGCGGCAAAAGCGCAGGATCGGGCGATCCTGCAGCTCCGCCCCTTTACAGACACCACAAGGCGGGAAAATTTCCCTTTCCCGGGTTTCTGGACGTCACGACGCCCGGTTTTGCCCTAGGGCAGCCCCGGCCGTGATGACAGTTGTATAGGAACCAGCATGCAACAAGCAAGCACGTTTCCCTATTGAATGAGAGATCTAAAGATCTCTCATTCAATACCCCTAGGGGAAAAGTAAAATAAAAATGGAAAAAGTGAAAAAAAGTAAAAAAAAGTGAAAAACAAGTAAAACACAACACGAAAAAATAAAATAAAAATAATACACCCCCCTTTTCCCCTTTTTAAAAACCCCAATCCCCCAAAAAAAAGATCAAAAAAAAAATACTACCCCATTTTGGTTCCCCCGCTGCGTAATGCCCGCCCTAAAAACCCTGTCATGTTAATTAAACCCCGTGCGGTAAACGCCGTAAAAAAAAAAAAAAAAAAAAAAAAGTTAAGGAATTTTTTTTTTTTCCCGCAGCACAAAAAGGAATAAAAAGCGATCAAAAACTCCAAAACTCCAAAGTTTTACCAAATTAAAATGCATTCATCCCCAAAAAAAAAAAAGCCCTTATACAGCCTGTATACGGAAAAATAAAAAATGTATAGCTCTCAAATATTCGATCATAAATATTGTTTAACATAAAAACCTTTTCTTTTTTTTTAAAGTGCTTCAACAAAAAAAAAAAACTATAAAAAAAGGGATCGCTATAATCGTACGACCCAAAGGGATAAAGCTAAACTTATCCGGATTGAAAAGGTGAGCCCTTTTAAAATAAAAATAAAAAAACTACTAGGATTCAGTATTTTCTTCACCCTGGCCCCCAAAAAATGGTTTTTAAAAGCAATAAAGCCTTTTTCCCCCCAAAAATGAAACTAAAAAAAACGTCAATCCTCTTGCAAAAAAAAAGTCCCACACAGCTCCAAGCACAGAAAAATGAAAAGTTATGGCTCTCAAACTTGGGATGCAAAAACGTTTTTCCTGTTGAATAAAAGGTTTTTTTGTATAAAACAGTAAAACATAAAAAATTTTAACAAATTGGGTATCGTTGAATCGATGCCCGGGCTATAAAGTACCTGTCATAAATACCGTACGTGCCGCTAAAAAAAAAAAAATAAAAAAACCCCCCAAAGATTGCTGTATTTTGTTCAAAACATTCAAAAAAACCTTAATAAAAAGTAAACATACATCAATGCACCCATAATGGTACCAAAAAAAATTCAACTCATCCCACAAAAAAAAAGCCCATACCAGCTCTGACACAAAAAAAAAAAAAAAAGTTATGGCTTCCAGAATGGGGACAACATAAAAATGAATTTTTTTTATAGACGTATTTTACTGTGAAAAATTTAAAAAACAGAAAAAACTATTAAATCTTACATTGTAAGTGTACCCCCCCCTAGTAAATTTATCACATCATTTCCGCACGAAGAATCTGTAAAATTGAAAACTCAAAAAAACAATGACGAACTGCGTTTTTTTCCCCCCCATTTTCTTGCCCAAGCAAAAAAAAAAAAATATGGAACACCTGTGCTCCAAAATGCCAGTACACCCCCCTAGATGAGACCCTATGGGTTTTGAATCCAAAATGGGCACTTCGGAATGTTTGCCTTTTTCGTTTTAGGGGCTTTGCAAATGCAAAAGGCCCCCCAAAATCTGCGTTCCAAAGCAAATAGCTCCCCCTCTCTTATACCCCCTATCGCCCAAACAGCATTTTACACCCACATGTAGGGTATTCCCGAATTGGGAAAAATTGCTTAACAAAGTTTTACATTTTCTTTTTTCCGGGATTCCTTGTATATATAAAAAATTTTAAGCTAAAATTGCAGTTATTGAAAAATTTTTTTTTTTTTTTATTTTTCACAGCCTTATGAAAAAAAAATTTGTGAATCCCCTTTGGGGGGGTCATATACTCAATGCACCCCTTTGGTATTTTCCCTTTAAAGGGGGTGTAGTTTCCAAATTGTGGTTATTTAGGGGGGTTTTTTAAGTTTTTTGCACCTTTTGGGGTCCCCCAAACCCGAAATGGCGCCCAAATAAAATCGTATGAAAAGGAGACCCCAGAGTCCCCGGGGTGCTCCTCCCATTCGGGGGTTATTGTTAGCCCAAAAAATGCACTAGGCCACATATGGGATATCCTAAAAACGGTACCCGGGGAAATTTATATAAAAAATTGCATTTACCTAGTCACATTTACCGATTTCCCGTGAAAATTTTAAAATATTTAAATCGCAAAAAAAAAAAATGAAATTTTTTAAAATTTTACCTCCACTTGTTTTATTTTTGTGAAATATCTAAAGGGTTTTCAAACTTCCCTAAATAGTGTTGTAAATACTTAAGGGGGTTTTTAGTTTTTTAGATGGCATTATTTATGGGGGTATCAACATGGGAGGCCCCTAAAGCCACGTCAGAATGGATGTCCCTAAAAAAATTATATTGCAAATTTTTTTGAAAATGTAGAAATTACTACTAAATTTTCTAAGCCCCTGTTGTAAAAAAAAAAAAAAAACATTTTAAAAAAAGATGCCCAAACCCATATTGGACTATGGTAATGCTAATAAATATTTTTTGGGGGGAATAATTACTGCTTCCAGCAGAAATTTTGCAAAATTTTTAAAATCGCAAATATTTCCAAATTTTCATGAAAATTTTTAATTTTTCCAAAACAAACAAGGATTTTTGGAAAAAAAATTTCTTTCTAACTAAAGCACAATGTTTTCAGAGAAAAAAAAATTCTGAATCACATGGGTAGGGAAAATGCAAAAAATTATTCTCACATAAATGGACACATGTCAGATTTCAAAAATAGGGCTCAGTCAGGAAGGTCAAAACAGGCTGGGTCCTTAAGGGGTTAAATAAAATGGGATTGACCTACACTGCCATAAGTAATGTGAGGCTGCTGCATTGAGACTGTTTGCATGTACAAAGATTGAAAGATTGAGTTCTGTTGTCTTTATATTTTTATTAGATTTTCTCCCAATGACAGTGATCAAAGGCCGCAGTCAAATAGACGTTTTATGCAGGGTCGGATAACTTGTCCGAAAAAAGCTGAAAAAGAAGAAATGTACAGAGAGCGCTTCCCGGAATTTTTACGTCAACTTTTAAGCAAAGTGAGTAAAATCCTTCCATAATTTCTTAAAACTACTTTGGCAGTAACTGCTTGGTACAGAGTCCACGAGAGAGCTACGAGTCGACAAGTGAATAGGGAGAGGGCCACTCTCCCCCATTCATGTCTATAGAAGATCTGTATATAGCCTAACACACTCGCTTGATATTCGGAATTCCTGTAAAAATGAGTGGGGAGGACAACCGCTACGGGCCGACCTGCAACACTGACAAGCTCAAGTGGCAAAACTCCTTTAATGATGCACTCGTTTTCTCGTTTTTCCATTGCCACATTTTAGCAGGCCTTACTTTTTAGGGCTGTTGTATGAGCCTATGGTTTATATGGGGAAAATTGCATATTTTTTTTTACAGTGTAAAAAGGGTGTAAATCATGATGTTTGCCCATAGAAGGAGCAGGCCCAGAAACTGAGCCACATGGTGGATGTTTATTAATTACAGTGAATGCTTTCTCATCCTGAATCAATGCAACCTTTATCCTACAGTTTTTTCTTAAGTTTTTTGGGCAATGCAACTGCACATCTAAGCCATTGTAGTCTGGAGGGGGATGCTTTTTACAAATGTTACTATTTAGAAAGAGTTTTAGTCTGCAATATTTATTATTTTCTAACCTGTAATATTCAGGTTTATAGCCTGCTCCTGCATTCAGATTTTCGCATGTGCCCTCTAGTGATACCAGCAGAATGTGAGGTCTGTGTATTTAGAAGTCTAGAGTTTACTGTGGGTGCTTTGCTTTCACTCTAGACTTGTACACAGCCAAAGTGATTCTCCTCCTTCAATCTTTTTGGTGTCTTTCCTCCCCCGTGAGCGCTTTTCCCTTATTTTTTTTCCCCTTTTCCACGAATCACTGTAATGAATGAATGAAGGCTTAGGCTATGTTCACATGGCTTAATTGCGGGACGTATTTCGCCCCGCAATAAACCCCCCTGTGTAAAAGGGGCGGGCGGGTGGCCCGCCCCCCGGGCCCCATAAAGGAAATTTATTTTTCCCGGCCTTAAAACCCTGAAATAATTGAATTTCCCTTTCTCCCCTGGGGGGCGTATTGTGCGGCAGGGAAAGAGAATAATTTTCCCTAGTTTTCTAGAAAAATGTGGGTTTGTCAGACTGGGACGTATGTCAGCCTGTAAATTCGAATTAGGGTAAAACGTCCCAAAATAAGACGTTAACATTGCCTTAAACCTGTTTGGGTTTTTTTAGGCCCTGAAGTGCAAAAAAGGGGTGTTTTTTATCCCTTTTTGGGTTTGGGGGGGGAGCAACTCTAAACAGCTTCTCTGTGTGGCTCGCCCCACGCTGCCTGTTAACCTTCCCAAACAGCATGGGGTGAGCTGCAAAAACCTCCATTTCTGTTTCCTGCAGCCTCCGTAGGGAGTGAGAGCTGGCGCACGACGAGAGGAAGACGTTGTGTTATCACCAGCCTCAAGTCTTTAGTTTTAGCTAGCCAGTCCCCAGCTAAATATGAAAATTTTCATCACACTACACAGCCTATACAGAGAAGAGGTGTTCTTCCACAACCTGTTTGCTCTTTGATAAGAGAGGCTCGGCTGAGTAACGGACACGTTAGTTCACATCCCTGCCTATTACCAGTGGGAGAGCTTGCAGCACAGGGAGGGAGAGAGAGAGGCGAGTTCTATCAGTACGAACCTCACTGTCTATTCTTTCCTATGAAGAGAGGCTGGGCTGAGTAATAGATGCACTCTTTTACACAGCCCAGCTTCATATTAGAGCACAGGTGTCAAACTGCCGGCCCTCCAGCTGTTGGGAAACTACAACTCCCATCATGCATTTGTATAATCTATAACAGTGGGCATGATGGCAGTTGTAGTTTCCCAACAGCTGGAGGGCCGCAGTTTGACACCCCTGTATTAGAGATAGACCCTGCAGCGCCGAGCGGGAAAAGGAGGGGCGTTCTGATAATACCCAGACCCTGGGCATACGCAGCACCAATAGAAGCCGAGCATTTGAAGGGGCCGGAATTAGAATTGTTTAAATTCCAGCCACTTCCAACGTCCCGGCCACCACTCACAACACCGATCCAGGGAGTGTATGGAAAGACAGGCATTCTGGGGACCAGAAAAAAATGGAATACTAGACAAAAGGTACAAAATTGTTTTATAAAGTACATTACAAGAGTGCTTAAATACATGTGTTTTAATAACTCATCATAATGCATTGGAGTAGGACTACCCCTTTAAAGCTTTTAATGTTAATATTTTAAAAGAGAAAATACAACATATCCAAATTTCAAAGATTCATATAAATAATTATGCGTAGTACGTAACACAGGATATCCCTTGGCAACAATCAATATCATCCAAATATTTCTCTAAATTGATGCAACAATAAAAAAAAATTACAAAATTACAACAAAATACCTGTAAGCTGGAAACAGAGAACAAAGACTGAATAGCCCCAACAAAACACAGGATGGTAAATAAAAAAATGGAGTATTGTTGGGATTCCTGTAAATCCCTACTTATTGGCAGAGTGATTGCCCCAAAAAGTAAGTCTCCACCCTGTGGAGGCTCACCGCATTGTGTGGTCACGCCGGCAGCATCTAGATTCATGGGAGGAGGAAAATGTGGTCACAGAAAATATAGCTTCTGTTAAATACACCTTTATTAATGGCAATAAATATATATAACAAATGTGACTCAAATTGACACCAAACATCATCAGTAATGTCACGATCTATAATACAATTTTCAATCAGGGAAATAAGACTATATATCCAAATAACGGTAGGTTAAAAGGGACTTACAGTTTGTAGCAGTACTTTTCAGACATAGCAGTTGGTCAGGTCCATTTGATGAAGTCACTGCAAAGGATACTTTCCCTTAGGTTTACCCTTGGAAAAGTGGAATGTTTGCCCTGATAAGGGCGGTCTCATAATCTGATGACTGACCCAATTCCACCACTAACAAAGCCCTGAAAAAGAAAAGAGGGATAACCAAAATACATAGGTCCATTATATACAAAAATACATATATATATATATAAAGTTAAAATTCCAAATGGTCTTGATAGTTTTGATATCTATTCAGTCCAAGAGGACGAAAATGTATTATAAGTGTAACCCCTACTGTCTCTTCTAATAGTGGTAATGTGGGGATTACTTCGTATTTGGTGATGCTTAATGCTATTATTGATATCTAGCAGTTTTACCCCACATATGTATATTTTATCATATGAGCATTGCATATGAATTTTTCTTTTGCTGCACCATGTCACCTAATCCTCTAACGAACCGCATAACTTAAGCGGAGAAACGCATCGGGATATACAAGTGCAATAATTGGAATATGTAAATGCAGTAATTAAGGGCCACTAAGTATTTGACTGAATCATTGCAAAAGATTTGCTCATAACATTTGACATGCATTACTGAAACTTGTAGAATGTGTGGCTCCACAACACACAATTTACATCCCTACCTCCTGTAAATTGGGTAAACCTTGCCATGGTTGAACCGTCTTTTTCATGGCAATTACTTTGGCAATAGTGATCAGTTTTCAGAGATTCCATTGTTACAGCCGTTGTTGTAACTTTTTTTATCTACCATACTGTGTTTTGTTGGGGCTACAAAGTCTTTGTCCTTTGTTGCCAGTTTACAGGTATCTTGTTGAAATTTTCTCATTCTTATTGTCGTATCAATTCGGGGTGATTGATAGTGATTGTTTCCAAGGAAGATCACGCGTTAAAGGGGTTTTATCATTTCATTAAATGGTCTTCAGAATAAGGGGACAGTGAAAACAAGCAACTTTGCAATTGGATGTCATTAGCAAAGCTGTCTTGTATTCACAGTATTCCTTATCTTGTGTTTTTGTTTACATGATATCCAGTCCTGGTCGAATCCCTCCGGATCCTCCTCCTTGCATTTCACTAGCTGAGAGCTCATTTACATTCTGTACACCCCCCCGGTCGAATTCAGGCTGTGTCTCTCACCCCAGAGTAAGAGGACCGTCAATTTTCACTTTATACAGGCAGAAGAAACAGAATTACACTGAAAGGCTTACACAATCAAGAAATAGCACAATTTGTGTCGTCCCTGCCTGACTCGAAAATTTGGGGCCGTAGCATTTTCTCTCTACACACCCAGCAGAAACAGACTGCAACAGATTCTACAATGAGAAAAAAATAACATTTTGTCCCGGGGCCTAACTCTCCTGCATAGAAGCGAGATCTGTGCCGTTCATAGGAGCATCTCCAGCTGTGAGAGGAAAGAGTTTAGTTGCTCAGTCTAGATTGAATGCAGCCTGTGGTATGTATACAGCTCTTACAAAATAAGACTGCATAGGGAAAGACAACAGTGACATTGGACCTCGGAAGGGGGGGGTGGGTATCGGGAGCAAGGGATGCAAAAGTGAAGGGGGGGATGATGTCACCCAGCTGGGAGGGGAAAAAAAGCCCCTGCATTTCCAGAGTTGAGAAGCTGAGAGCAGTGTGAATCAGCCGAACTAAGGAAGCATCCCCCCATGACTATTTACATGAATCTTAGACATTTGGATATGTTGTATTTTATCTTTTCAAATATTAACATTAAAAGTTAAATTTTAAGCCTTCATTCTTTACAGTGATTTGTTTAGTCAAGAGTTTGGTATATTTTGTATATTCTTCCTTCAGTGATATTCCCTCTCTCCACACCCTAAACCGCCTTATACTGTTGTAATGATGTACATATTGTTTCAATGCTACAAGTTATTGCAGCGTTTTCCCATGTAAGTGAACAGGGTAATGCTGCAATATATTGCACTGCTGCTATAAATCTATATAATATTGATAGCCTCTCTACTGCGATCAAACAATAAGGAGAAATGGATGACTTGTGACCCCTATTCTCATGATCAATCTAGTGACATTGCAGCCCTCCAGCGATCATACATCTATCTTTTGTCCTGTGGATATCGTATAACTGTTTTTCGTTGAATGACCCCTTCAAGTTTTAAACTTGTAGTATTCACAAGTTTTCAGGGTGTAATGTCTGTTTTCTACCAAATACATTACAGTTGACAATTAACCTTTTTGTAGATACTCTGAAAGTACAATACGTGCCATAGAAGACATTGATGATGAAAAAGTTAACCTTGAACTGATTGTAGAGCTCATCAGACATATTGTTTTGAAGGGAGAGGTGAGTTCTTTTTTGGTACAGGGCGAATACTAATAATATATATAAATATATATATAATATATAATATAATATATATATATTATATATATATATATATATATAAAATATTTAATATTTAGTGTGGGTATTCAGTTTACCTATACAAGTCAGTCATTCTTTTCTGATTGCTATAAAACATGTATTGAGAAATCAATAGCGCAAAAGCAACAGTTTTAGCTCTTAACTCAGGTTTTGTTTTTTTTTGTTTTTCAAACATTTTAATAAAAATAAATTAAATATGAGGATAAAACAGTAAAATAATCTGCACAGCTATCTCCATAGGTCTCATAGACTTTGGAGCAGCAGCGCTCGGCTACCTCAGTAGGTCTCATAGACTTGGAATGGAGCAGCAGTGCTTCTCTTTCTCCATAGCTCTCAGACTTTGAGTGGAGCAGCAGCATTCAGCTATCTCCGTAGATCTCATAGACTTTTAATGGAGCAGCAATGCTCCGATAATTCCGAAGGTATTTACGACTTTTTGAATGGAGCAGCAGCGCTCGGCTTTCTCCATACATTACGTAGACTTTGAATGGAGCAGTAGCGCTCAGATAATTCCGAAGGTATTTTAGAATTTTTGAATGGAACAGCATCGCTTTCATATTCTTTTTGGGGCGCGTAATAATCGAAGTATTTAGAATTTGAATGGAGCAATCGCTCACTTTCGCTGTATCTCTGTTTAAGGGGGTCTCTAATAGACTTTGAATGGAGCAGCAGCGCTCACCTATCTCTGTAGGTCTCATAGACTTTGAGTGGAGCAGCAGCACTCCGCTGTCTCCAGGTCTCAGACTTTGAACAGAGCAGGAATACGCAAAGTTCAATCACTGCTCCATTCAAAGACCTCCTGTAGCGAGAATGAAGTGATGGAAGATGGAAAATTTGGGAGGGTCTCCTTTTAAGCAATCACTGGGTGTGCTGCAACCCCAAATGATAAGATATTTATCACCTATCCTGAGGTGATAGGTGATGAATGTCTATGGCACAATCCTTTTAATTGCAACTTTTTTCGGTTATTTATGCATCTTGGTGACTTGAACCATTTTTCTTTAAAGCTATTTGCCTATTTGCAGAATTATTTTTTTCTATTGCTCCAAAGCCTCATTGATAAAACATAGCGACCTTGCTAATCAACCTATCGTTTTATGTATAAGACCTTTATGCCCTGTGTGTATTTTGAAGCTTAACTTTAATTTGCATTTATTTCTTTCTTCTCTTGGCAAGAAGTAGAAAATGGGAGTATAATGACAAAAGAGTTTGTAGTCTGTTACCATGGAGACACTTTGGGCCACATTTATGAAAACTGTCTAGGTCTAAAATTCACTTTATTGCCCATAGAAACCAATCACAGTGGCCATTTAATTTCATATGGTGCTCTGGATAAATGAAAGGGGCGCTCTGATTGGTTGCTATGGAATTTTAGACCTAGCCAGTTTTCATACATGTGGCCCATAGTTCTGCATAAAGCTGCAGACCTAGAGAAGTTTCAGTTTTTGTTTTAGATGCACTGGACAAATCCTCTCCATTGAATATTTAATCTGTTACTTACGTCTTTCTTTATGGAGTGATGTAAAACAATCATTTTGTTCAGGCTTTGAGCTGACATATTGTAATTTTATTTTGCTGTTTCAGGATGGTGCCATCTTAGTTTTCCTTCCAGGCTGGGATAATATTAGCACACTAAACGACTTACTAATGTCACAGGTCATGTTTAAGTCAGGTAAGTATATTTTTGGCATGTAAGATTAAAGAAACGTATCATAGATAACACATTTTGTATAACATTCTAATTTCTTTTTTTACAGACCGGTTTCTTATTATTCCTTTGCATTCATTGATGCCAACTGTAAATCAAACACAGGTAGGTCACAGATCCAAGAGACCTGGCTTCTTGCAAGCTTGAATTTTGAATCTCTTCGTAGACATTGCATTGTTGTAACCGATCTTTCACATAGTTCTAATATAAGGCGGTAGGTTTATCAGGCTGTCTAAAAGAAAAACGGTCTCTTGCTTAGAGTAACCGATCCAAAGTAGTTGAAGAAATAAAAGCTAAGCTCTGATTGGCTGCTATGGAAAGCAGAGGCCATATTGCTTCTAAACCGTTTGATAAATCAGGCTCATTATGACCAGTTAATCACTATAACACAGTTTTATTTAGTGTTATATTGATTAGTCATAGTGGTTTAATTTACAGCAGGTAAAGCATACAAAAAACATAAATGCTTGTGGGGCCATTACAAGTCCAAGTCCTTTACTGTTTGGACTTGTTTAAAGTGAATCTCCATCTTCTTATGTAATGTCCTTTTGAGTTCCACATTTTTTTCCTGACCATTTTCTTAAGAGGTTGTACCAACATAGATATGTATGACCGTTGGGGGTCCAACCGCTAGCACCCCCACAATCTTAGTACCCCTCTGCTTCCTGTCCATTCTCGCTGCGCTCACACAGCCAGGAAGTCTTTGGGTCTGTCTACACGATGAGTATTTCAAGCTGGAATCCACGTGGATGATGTGAAATACTCGTCAATAAAAGATTGTAAACCATATTCATAGACCTCAATAAAAAATCCGCTTTGTAGTCTACACGACTCGGATTTTCTGATTTGACCGTCAATGTTTTTTTTAAAACTTAGAACATGTTCATTGTTTCACCGTATTTCACGTAAAAAAACGCATCCAGAACATTTCTATATTGGATCCGCGTCCAAAACCCCATAGAGATTAATGGGACTCGTTTTATGACTCTGGAATCCATTGGGAAAAAAAACTACCTAAATCCACATAAATTACTTGTTGAAAACTGTATAATCCGTCGCAATCTTCAACAATAGAATCCTACAAAAATCCAACAAGTATTTTCAACTTGTCATGTGGCTGTACTCTTTGGCCGAACCAGTGATTAAACATGTGTACTGCTGCTTAAAGGCTTCCTTGCTGCTCAAGCAATGTGATAAAGGACAGGGGACACAGGGCCCTTGTGATTGTGGAGGTCCCAGCAGTGGCACCCCCAGCAATCAGATATTTATCACTTGTATGCTACACTTAATGTATGAAAGAGTGGCGGAGATTGTGGAGGACACCTTTTAGCTATCTTGCATGGAATTGTAGACTTTGAACGCGTTATCAATGCGCATGCTTGACCACCTCTTAACTCCAGGAACATGGGACCCCAGCACACATGATCTGTGGTGATCAGACACTTTTCCTATGGATTGGTGATAAGCATTGACTGCAAGACAACCCTTTTTAACTTCATAATAAATCAGTATGTAGTATGTTGTGAAAAAAAATGTATGGCGTTGTGTTATGCAAAAGGCTCAACTAAAAAAAAAATATTTTCAGGTTTTCAAGACTCCCCCTCCTGGAGTCCGAAAAATTGTAATAGCAACCAACATTGCAGAGACCAGGTAAGCATGAGCCTTTTCTCTCACCTTCCTTATTCTTTGGCGGTCTGTTTTTCTTTTATACAAGCTTAAATTTTGAACCACTCCTTGTATGAGTTACACTCCTCCATGTCTGTCTATATGTGTATGTATGTATACAAACTCAAGAGACGCACCAGCACCTCCCACACACACTGTCTAAGCCGTTGAGGGGATGGGGATGCCTGCACTCCCCTAAAACAAAGATAAAACTTGTGCTCATAAACAATATACACCTTCAACATAATGGCAACGAAAATGACCTATATCGTGTAACAAGAAGATAATAAAATCTACAAATAGAACACTCCAAACATCAAATGTATCCATTGGTTTTAAGTATCATAAGCCAATGATTGTTTATATCATGAGTTCCAACAAAGCACCAATATTGAACAATAAAATAAAAGTTCAATAAAGCAAGAGGTACCTGCTACTTTAGATGAGGAATATACAGTAATGTGTAGATGCTACTAAAATGAGAAGTGTGCAGAGATGAGCTCGATCCCCCACACACCTAAAACACTAGACAAGCACGGGAGAGTGAACGAATGCCCCGGCCGGCGGCCTTTAGCTCCATGGGCAGGTGCTGCTTGTAGTGGCGTCACCAAGGCAAGCTACAGAGGCTCACCAGCATCAACTGATCCTCCTATGCGTTACAAAAATCATAATTTCATTCCTCAGGAAGAAACATGGAGCTGAGCGCTGCCGACCGGAGCGTTCAATCACTGCCCCGTGCTTGCCTAGTATTTTAGGTGTGTAGTCTATTGAGCTCATCTTTGAACAATGATCATTTCAAGTTGCATCTTCGCATTGTTGTATATTTTTCATCTCAAATAGCAGGTACCTCTTGTTTTATTGGTAATATTTAACTTTAGTGATCTTGGTGTATTTTATTGCTCAGTATTGGTGCTTTATTGGACCTCCTGATACACCATCCTTGGCCTAAGATATTTTAAACTAACGGATACATTTGATGTTTTAAGTGTTCTATTTGCTGATTATATATCACACTTTGAAGCTGAAATATTTATAGGGACCCACTGAATCTTAAAGAACACCAAATACAGTAAACAAACCCCTTAGGGTATGTTCACACGGCGTTTTTCAGATCCATTTTTGGATCTGCTTTTTGTACCCAAAACAGACCCAAAAAACGCATCTAACAATGTGCAGTGTGATTTACATTAGTTTCAATGTAAAACGCGCATCTGCAATCAGACGAGTGATCACCGATGCGTGTTTACTTGCGTTTTTTCGATGCGTTTCTTTGGATCCGTTTAAAGAATTGTCATATCAATTCTACTTGAGTTTTACGCAAGTGAAATCCCCATAGGAAACAATGGAGTGCGTTTTTGGAGCCTGAAAAACGGATCCAAAAACGCAACACACTTTTGGGTACGTGTTGGATAAGTTTTGGATGCGCTTTTCACATCCGAAAAACACATTGGATTAAAATTTGAATGTCTGTAATGGGATAGAAAATGCATTGAAAAACGGATCCCAAAATCGCATGCAAATCGTATTCAAAAACTCATTTGCAGCCCCAAGGCTGTCTGTAGAGGAAGCCTGCGGTCAAGGCACACGATGTACTGCCCATATTGCTGCCTGTGTCATTATGGCACATAATGTAATGTATTAGCATATGATAACATGCTAATACATTTCTAAGTGTAAAAAAGAAGTTTTAAGTATTTATCCCTTAATGGGATTAAAAAAAAAAGTAAAAAAAAAAAAACCTTGTAGAAGAGTAGAAAAAAAAGTAATAAGATATAAAAAAAAAAAGTTATTGTGCATACAGTGCACCAAAAAAACTACACGTGTTGGGTATCTTCACGACCGTATTACCCTGCAGAATTTATCTAACAGGTTATTTAGTGTGAAGTGTGAATGGTGTAAAAACATAATTAAAAAAAACAAACACATTTTCTTTTTAAAATTCTGCAGTAATTTGTAAACTAAAACTATGCCCCTAAAAATACAACTCCTCCCGCATAAAACAAGTCCTCACACAACATCGTCACTTAAAAAAATAAAAAAAAGTTACAACTGTTGAAACGCAAAGAGGCAAAAACTACAAAATTTTGCTGGTCATTAATACTTTTCAGAATTGGGGCTTGAGGGGTTTAATAACCTAGTAAAACAGACCAAGTGAAGTGTTGTTTTTAAAATTTCTAGGGCACTATACATTGTAATTTCTTTTTTGTGTAAAATAAAGGTTAAGGGCTTGTTCACACGGAGTTTTAACTGTTAGAAGCGCTTTTTAGATCCGTCTTGGGGACCGACATGCAATTCTTTCAAAGACTGACCTGAGCTGCGCTATGGAAACATGCAGCGGCGATCTCATGTGAACGCCGCTGTGTGTTCCTCATAGCCTGCAGTGATAATCTCACTGCTAATTGTTAGATCCGTCTCTGGGTCCGTCCTGTTGGTCCCCGAGATGGATCTAAAAAGTGCTTGTAACACAGAGTGAAAACTCCGTGTGAACAAGCTTTGAGTTATATTATTTATTCTGAGGTGGTTAAAAGGGGTTTAAGATTGCCTATGGCAAAGTGTGGAGTTATACCATGCTATAGACAGGGTGGGAGAGTGGTTACAGCCCAGCACACAGAAATGTGTTGATTTTGCAGTGTATTGTACAGGCAATCACACACTTAAAGCAGTATTTCCATCATTTTGGATCATGACATGCCCACTACTGGTAGTAGGGATGCTTCTGCCAGAATTGAAACAACATACATGTTTGACCAAGCATGCATGCATACGGAAGTGTCAGGAGGTACAGCTGTCAACGTTCAGCCAACAGCTCTTAGGTTTAACCTTATAACTAGAAATACACTCAAAAATTCAGCAATGAGCAATCCATCAATGTCCATTTAGCAAGTGAGACACTCGATGCCTCCCACACAGCCAGCCAGTATCGCTCTGCTCTGCACTGAAGAGGGACAAAAATCCCGAAACAGCTTTGTCTGCAGATGAGAGATACTGGCTTGGCTAAAATCCTTTTTGCTTTCTCAAGACTCAGTGGGTCAAAAGAAAATTGAGGATTTGTTACATCCAACAGAAGGCGCTGTGGGCTTCTCAGTCCCTTTCCCATAATGCCTTGTGATATGCAGATGCTAAGTAGAGGGCGAAAAGGCAAAACAAACTCTACAAGCCGTTCATTCGGTGCTCTCCTTAAGGAGAGATCTTCCCTTCATTTAGCAAGTCAGGAATATAATTTTTAAAAAATGAATTGTTAAAATGAATGAACAGTGAGCTGATATTACCCGATTATACCATATATGTGTAGTTCTAGGTAACAGGTGGTGGAAATAATCCCGCCTAACCCAAAAATTTCTCGTCAAGTAGCAGCCAGCCATCTACATAGAATTTTAAAACAATTATTGGTTGAAATATGTAAAATCAAACGTTGGCTGTGAGGGGACGGAGGGAGTATTTTACAGTCTCTCTGCCTCCGCTTATGTTGAATTCTACATGAGAAGATAACGGGTGCAGCAGGGTTGAGATATCTGGTTGATTAGAGCACACAATTTTAGTATTGTGATAATGTTATGTTCCTATGTATTTCAGTATTACCATAGATGATGTAGTACATGTCATAGATGGAGGCAAAGTAAAGGAAACAAACTATGACACACACAGTAATATCCGCACTCTGACGGCGGAGTGGGTTAGTCACGCAAATGCCAAGCAGAGGAAGGGACGTGCGGGAAGGTAAGGATATCTTTTACTGCTGTCTATCCTTTATCTTGTACAGTGCTATTAGTATGCACATCCCTCTTGTCTCTTCATTCCAGTAAAGATTCTATGATTCAGCATTGTGGCCTTTGCTATCATGCTGGATATATTGAATACCACATCAAGACGCACCATGCACATGTGTAATATGTATTTACTTGCTATTTGGCAATGTCTACACTGCACATGAAAACGATCGTATCTTCGGTGCTTTTCGTTTTTTAAAAGCGCCGAAGATACGATCGTTCCTGCGGCCCCATAGATGGCAATAGGAAAGACGAACTGCTGTCTTTTCTCTGCCCATCTTTCGGCGCAGGCATATTATACAAGATGTTGTATAATACGCCGCCGCTTCTCGTTTTCTTGTCGTCTTCCCATACAATACAATTGTATGGGCAACGTCAGGAAAACGAGAAGCGACCGCGGTTTTTGCACAAAGCGTGACAAAAACCGCGATCCTGCATCGGAGAAAAAATGGCTGCTTCCAGGCGTTTTTTTGTCCGATGCAGTGTAGACATAGCTTTAGGGTTTTGATGCTGAAGGGGTGAGTTCATCTACAACAACCATATTTAGTAGTAGATACCCTTTGGGGCCCTGATTTGCTGTTTGAATCTACCCTTAATAATTTAATGTAGTCTGAGAGAAAACCTTTCCCGCCCAGCGCCATAAATTTATGCAGTGGTGGGCATTGATTAGGAGGCCTGTTCTCAACACCGCTTGGGATCAGGTTGTCATAGTGTTTGATTTTCCTTCATGGCAAGAAATATTAGGAGAATGGAGAGCATTCCAGAAGTGTCAGGTTATAATTTAGAAATATTTCTTTAAGTTACTGATTAATAATTGTACTAACATGTATATGACTCAAAATTTGAGTCATGACAGTTGTACTCCAGTAGAAGTAACAGAGGATCAAGTCGTACATGTGTCAAGTTATCATCATGTGATTTGGGTTTCTTGTCTGCTTTTAGGAACACAAAGTAATTTTCTACTGCAGGTATAAAGTAAAACTCCCATTTTGTTTGATGTTTGCCCAAACAGATCTTAAGTTACACCCTGGAGTAAAAAAAAAAAAAGGTTGCCATCAGAATTTGAAAGAGAATCTGTTAGGTTCCTCAGATTGACTTGGTGTCTTCGAGTACCTCTAAATATTTGGTAAGCCTTTTTATATCATTAGTACATTTTGCATTATTTTCTTGCAGAGTAAAACCAGGATACTGTTATCATTTGTACAATAGACTGAGGGACAGTCTGCTGGATGATTACCAGCTGCCAGAAATTGTAAGGACACCACTGGAAGAGCTCTGCCTTCAAATCAAGGTATTTGTCAAGTCACCAGTTGTTTTTTTTCTGTTGTTCTTGGCATCCAAAATCATTTAATGACCATGTTTTTTAGATCCTAAAACTAGGAGGCATTGCCTCTTTCCTTCAAAAAGTAATGGATGCACCATCAAGAGAAGCGATAATCCTAGCTATAACTCATCTTATGGAGCTGGTACGTATAGCAGTGAATCTATCGTACATCATTTTATATATGTACAACAGGTATGTCCCGGGGCACATGTAAGAAGTTTCCTTTTTGTCTGTGGAAGGGGTACAGTTAGGTATTGGTGTTCCTGTGTTATGAATCTGCTCCTGAAGTATAGCTTTATGCTACACCATTATACACCACACCAATGGAATTCAACATACTAACTCATTTATTTTCTGGGAATATAACCCATGCCCTACATGCCTGTTGTGAGTACATGCACGCTGAGCCCAGTACCCTGGGAATGTATGGGATGGGGAGTGTCGAGCTATGTAAGGTGAATGATCACCTGGATTCAATTTGTCCATACTCTTCAGGTCCAAGTTTGTGCAGTTTGATTATTTCAGAAGGTTAACTTAATGTGTATGGGGCCTGAAAAGTGAAGTTTAGACATGGAATTTTAACTTTTGTTCCTGCAGGCTTATACCATTGCCCAATTTTTTCTTTCGAAAGTTGTGTGTGCCAAGTTCTTTAATAAAAAGTACCCACTTTGGCCTCTTGAGTGAATAGAGCCCTCTTTTGATGCATTTGCCAGGAGCTTTTTCTGTTGAATGAGATCTGAATAGAGACTAATAGTTTGTTAGTCCTTTCCTGGACTCATTTAAATTCAGACTAATAAATTAACTCTACATCTTATGTTTCTCACCAGAATGCCCTTGATAAGCGTGAAGAATTGACACCACTTGGCTTTCATTTGGCCCGCTTACCTGTTGAGCCACATATTGGCAAGATGATCCTTTTTGGAGCGCTGTTCTGCTGTTTGGATCCAGTCTTAACAATTGCAGCAAGTCTAAGCTTTAAAGACCCATTTGTTGTTCCTTTGGTAAGTTCTCACTGTCACTTTTATAGTTTGTAATCAAAGCCCTCAACAATAAGTAGAACGAAGGAGGAAAAAACACTCCACTCGTTTCTGGCACTTTATCATTATTTAATTTAATGGGCAGAGATGCAGAACATGACACCGGCACATTTGTGTAAATGGTGCTGTGTCAGGTACTGCAGTTGGGGCCACAGCACTTCAATGAGCATTGCTGCCTCAACCTTGTGTTGATTACTAGATATCCTAGTGTTAGGACCCACACTAGTCACATGTTAATGCAGAGGCCGTCACAGTAGATAAATGAATAACTATTTAGTAAAGCTATTGAAAAGACAATAATGAACCCTATCCAGCAAGAAAATGTGTATTTTTCTAAATAACCTGTTTTTTGCCTGTTTACCAATAAAATGTGCTCATTGTTATCGAAACCAAAGTTATAGACAAATACAATCTAACTAGACTAATTACACACAGAAAATTGTATAGTTTCTGTTCTGTATTGAGCACACTTATGAAATATGTACAATGCATAGAGAAAAAGTAAGAGACCCCCTGTGTTACATACTTAACAAAGAACATTATGGGGGACATGTATGAAAACTCTTGTCTTGGTCTAAGACACAGGTATCAAACTGCGGCCCTCCAGCTGTTGGGAAACTACAACTCCCATCATGCATTTGTATGATCTATAACAGTGGGCATGATGGGAGTTGTAGTTTTCCAACAGCTGGAGGGCCGCAGTTTGACACCCCTGTCTAAGACTTTCTTTGTTGCCCATAGCAACCAATCCGAGTTCCCCTTTCATTTTTTAAGAGCACTATATGAAATTAAAGGGGAACTCTGGTTGCTATGGGTAACAAAGAAAGTCTTAGACCAAGACAGTTTTCATACATGTGGCCCTATGTGTTTTAGTTAAGACTGAAGTGTCAGTTTCACAGGTGGTTTTCCCATTCAGTAAAAGCACACTCATCCTGTTACTGACAAGAAAGTTTGGTGATGGTGAAATTCACTGAGGCAAACAACTTTCAGAAAACTTTAAAAGACATTTTATAGAGACTGAATAAGCTGGAAAAGGCTAGAAAAACAGCATTGCTGAATACCTGGGTTTGCATGCTTAAAGGGGTTTTGCCACCATAGGCTCTTATGGCATTTCTCTAGCATATACCATTAAAGTCTGATAGGTGCAGGTCCCCCCTCAGCTGTTGTCACGTAAGAAACCTTTTACATTTCAGTCCTTTTGAGAATTCTCTTATTCGGCTTCTGGGAAAAAGGTCTTCCATTTGTCAGGGTCTAAACGGCCATCTGCAAAGCCAGTACCTCTCTGGCAATTGCGTCCCAGAAAGTCCAAGCACCCCTCCACCAAGTCTGCTGAGACCTGAGGGTTTTCCCATACCCGAAAATTCCCCTTGCTTCCTCAAAGTCAGGCAGGAACAGGTTACCGATGCCTTGGTCCGAGAAGTCGTTTCATCAGGATGCAGGATCGCTTTTGTGTCTGTTTAACCAGCGTGCTTTTTTTTGTTCTTCCCTGCATAGACCGACAGTTTTTTTCAGGCAATTCACGCCTTTTTCCTTCAAGGCATAATTATGTGGATTCCCAACCCAGGCGCTTCTGGGGTTTTCATTCCAACCTTTTTACGGTCCCCAAAAAAGACTGTTTTGTCAGTCCGGTTCTAGATCTCAACAAGCTCAACTGTTATCTGCGGGTACCCAGATGCCGCATTGAGTCTCTGGTCAGTAATTACAGCTCTGAAGCAAGGAAAATGTATTTCCGCCACAGACATCAAGGACACTTACCTGCATGTTCCTGTTGCCCAGGTCCACCAGCGATTCCTTAGTTTTGCAGTGGGTACATTGCTTTTTCAGTGTGTGGATCTGCCTCTTGGCCTGGCTACAGCACCAAGGGTTTTCACCAAAGTCCTGCCATCTCTTATGGCAGATCTTCTGGTCATAGGGAATGCCATCATCCCCTACCTGGACGACCTTCTGGTGAAGGCCCCGTCCAAGAGTGCCATTCTAGGCAGCATCAGGATCACCCTGAATGCCTTGTCACACTTCAGGTGGATCATCATTTACAACAAATCCTGTCTGGTGCCGTCCCAGCAGATGGAGTTCCTGGGTATGATTCTTCCTTTATACCCTTTGCACTTGTATGAGAGTTCTGGCCAGGATGGTTGCAGTGTTTGAGGCCGTGTCATTCGAACAGTTTCATTCTCGCCTCCAGCTTGCCATTCTAGTGCCCTGGGACGGCTCTCTATTTTTCCTGGACAAGGAAATCCTACTCTACCCCAGGTTCGCATCGACTTTAGTTGGTGGCTGGGGTCTCCTGTGTCACTTCAGGGGAAGTCCATTCTTCCTCTACAGTGGGTAATCATTTCCACTTTGGAGCAGTTTTTGGCTCCTGGATGACGCAGGGTCTGTGGTCCCCCAAGGATTTTTATCTTTAGATCAATGTCCTGGAACTCAGGGTCATTTTTCTGGCCCTTTCTCATTGGCCCCCTCTTCTCCAGGGCCACCCAGTATGAGACATATAACCCACTTAGGCGGAGCCAACACTTTTTTGGTTTCTGCGTAGTGTCAGCCTCCTAGGGCAAGGACCTATGCCCAAGATTCTCTGTCCCCCAATGAATCAGATGAGAAAAGGACTTTATGGGAAGTACAAAAATCTGAATTTTTAGCAGAATCGCTATGTTTGACAGGAAAAAACATTCCAGACACACCAAAATCTCATCCCAACTGTGAAGCATGGTGGAGGGAGCATTAGGCTGCATCCCCACTGCACTGGACAAATACCGGTCGTTTTATCCGGTTTGTGTGCCGTCCCCACGGCCACGAGGGGGACGGTTTTTCTCCACGATGTGCGGAGAAAAGCCCTCCCCATTCACATGCACAGATTCCATCCAAAAACCGGACAGAAGAATGTGCTTGTAGAATGTCTTGCGGGCGGAAAACCCGTGCACTGGGGACTGCTACACGGGTTTTCCATAGAGCACCATTGTGCTAGTTTTCGGCCGGTTTTTCAGACGGTCTGAAAAACCGTGCCATGGGGACATGCCTTTATGGTTTGGGACTTCTATGCTTTCTTAGGGCCTGGGCGCCTTGTGATCATTTAGGGGACCGTTAATTTAAAGGTGTATGAAAACATTTGATCGGAAAATGTAAAGGGAGCAGTACATAATCTATCTAAACATGCAGTAAAACAATGCCCCAAAAACATTTTATTAGCAATCAATGCAGAATTTCAGGTAAATTTAAAGGTTCAGTTATTTTTTCTTACAACTATAGTAATCACTTTTATGTGATAGCTGAAGGGAAAGAAAAATGTTGCTGATTGATTTCCATCAATGACCATAGTCGTAGAAGTTTTCAGACCGCTTGCCACAAACCCTAAGTGGCTTGTAAATTAGCATTGCTTTACAGTGTCACATTTTCTGTTCCCTGTCCCCTCCTGCATTTCCTATGTGTTGTTACTGTAGTCTGTGCATTTTGTTCACGAGAACAGAAAACCTGCATAAACATAACGCCCATACAAAATACTGGAAGCCTTTATTTTCCACACATGACATACAAAAAAAAAATTAAAAAGTTCATTAGAAAAGGTAACATATTCATTTCTGGTAAGAGGCTAATATAATTGATCACATTGTTAAGCTGTGGATTTCTTTTACTGGACGTTGTGATCCCTTTCTCGGCGGAATTTTTTCCAAGTAAGAAATCTCTCTTCACTGTCATAGTATTCTACCTCACAAGACAATACTAGTCTTACCGGCTATATTTGAGTTTAGTCTTGTGAGGTATAATAAAGTGACAATGAGGACAGATTTCTTTCTTGAAAAATATTCTGCTGAAAGATGGGGCCACAACATTCAGTACGAAAGAAACACAGCTTAACAATGTGATTTGATGTGATTTGACCGGAAATTAAATTGAGCTTTTTTAGTATTTGTTGTATTTCATGTGTAAAAAATAAAGACCTTACTATTTTTGCCATTGATAATATTTATGCAAATTAAGGCCTAGGTCTTTCAGTTGGCACCCACTTTTTGTTATTTGTGTGCCAGAGACAACTATACCATACTAAGAAAATGTAACTGAATTTATGAACAGCAAATATATACTGTAAGATGGGTACATTATTATTATTATTTTTTTTAATATTATGTATAGATCTTTAATGTTTTGGGGTTAAGTTCCAATATATACGTACCTTACAGATTTATTTTTTTTCTTTTAAGGGAAAGGAGAAATTGGCAGATGTGAAAAGAAAAGAGTTATCGCAGAATACTAAGAGTGACCATTTGACTATCCTCAATGCATTCCGGGTGAGCGGTTGTGATGAATAAATAATAGAGTGCAGCACTCGCCAACATACACATCTCTTATGTAAGACTGCCCATTATGCTGCTGTATTGGCTGTCGACAGCTCATCAAATAGCAGAATGGAAACCAAGTAGGTTCTCCATTCTGGAAGATCACATGCATTTTAATTTGTGCCCAGTCTTGAAGCATTCATTTTTCAGCTCCCTTACCCCTACCCTTGGTATCCACTCTGCTATTTGTCAGTGCTCAAAGCAGCAAGGCTCAATTTATGATAAGGTACCCATAATGGTAGGTTGTTTCAGCCATATGCACTGAATATAAAATACAAATGAAGTTATCTGGAGCATTACAATTTCTGCCAGCTTTCTAGAACACTGTTCAAAGACATTGCAGAAAGTTGTGCAGACTAACAAATAGGTGTACTTGTCCCTTTCTGATATGGAATTTCTTTTTGTAATTTATATATAAATTTAATGCCTATCTTTTTTTTTTTTCATAGGGCTGGGAAAAATCAAAACAGTGGGGTCCAAGAGCAGAAAGGGAGTACTGCTGGGATTTCTTCTTATCTTCTAACACCCTCAAGGTAATCTCAGATCTTCACGTTCACTTGCTGGCTTTTGTGAACAGGAACTAATTTATTATACATGGTTGCTATACCTGACATAGTAGGTGCATTGGATTAAGAATCCCTTTGTTCCTCAGATGTTGGGCAACATGAAAGAACAGTTTGCAGAGCATCTGCTGGGAGCTGGCTTCGTGAGCAGCATTAGCCCAAAAGATCCTGTATCTAACATCAATTCAGGTAAAACATACATATCAAGTGGCATTTTATTTTGAGGAAGGGTGGTTGCTTCGTTGCTACAGGGTTTGTTCTTCCTCTAGATAATGAGAAGCTGATTAAGTCTGTAATATGTGCTGGGCTCTACCCCAAAGTGGCAAAGATTCGAGTCTCCCATAATAGGAAAAGACCGACGTAAGTAGTGAATATCTTTTGACTAGCAGAAAATGTTAATAGTTCAAATATTTCATAGAAATATTACAAATTCAAAGGAGATGATACTTTTATTTTCACGTAGGACCGATTGTGATAAAAGTGAACAGACGGTTGCTACTTTTTCTATTCCAGAAACCCCGAGCAATCGACTGTTCTCACTAGAGGCACATATAGATGTCCCTATATTCTCAATGCAGTGGTTACTTTAGAAAAAATGTAGTATTAGATGTCACACACTTAAATGTTTCATTGACCATGTTAGTGTAATGCGACTACATTACAACAAGTCCATCTAAACAATCCAGCATAACAAAACTCCAGGGTGGCTTCCTGTACACGACAGAATTCAGAGAATAGGACCTTTTAGCTATTTGTATTATAAGCAAACACCAAGATAGTTTATAACCTTGAGAAATAAAGAGGGCATGTGGTACATGGTGGTACTTGTATGAAGCCATCCCTTTTAATCTTAAACACGAGCATGAAATCATTAAGTATGTTAGGGATGAGCATCAGAAGTGTGAATGTTATTTGCAGTATTACGGTGCTTTCACACGGTGCGTTTTTTTATGCATACGTTGAACGTGAATCCATATAATGTTTAAAAGAGACTTTGATGGATACATAGGGAAGAGATCGATCGCAAGTGTGAGAACGAGTTCCCTCAGAGGATACCATTCCTCAACTAAGGTTTACAGACGGAATCCCCCCCAAAAAGCACAACGTATGGCGGCTGTATGATAGATCAACGTATGCATAATATTGGCATATGTTTAACGCACCTATTTACAAAAAGTTCCAGAATATGTAACTATCAACAAATTCCGAGTATTACCGACCATAAAGGATGCTGATCACTCGAAGTTATAAATTAGAGTCTATTAAATTTAAAATTTATTGAACTTTAATAATTTGTCATATGTTTTAAGTAATCAAAGAGTTAATCACACGTTGCTCTATCCAAAGATTGACACTAAAACCGTCCACACAAACTGGGGATCCCTGGTTGCCAGTGAGACGCCTCGATGTGAGTTTGACTGACAGGTGTCATCTCCAGCCAGATGTCTCCTAGCACCGGATTGACCCGCAGTCACATGGAGCGGGATTAGATGTGATCTTTTGTGTATTCTATTACTGTCTGACACTATAAATGTCCCATATCTGAAATTGTGAACATGCCCCTGATGAAGTCCGGTTTCGGCTACGAAACGCATAGGTTATAGATTTTATATTTTGTAATGTGTTTTATTAATTTTAAATAAATTAACCTAACACTGATTCAGCCCAATAGTGCATGACTCACTTTACCTCTGAGCGCTACTGCCCGAGTTTTTCTATTTAGACTGTATATTATTATTATTTATTTTTTTGGTAAACTCTCACTTTCCAAATGTAATTTGTCTTTCTGTAGGGTTAAGATCTATACGAAAGCAGATGGCAAGGTTTGCATTCACCCCAAATCTGTCAACGTAGAGGAGGTAGAATTCCACCACAACTGGCTGGTCTATCACCTGAAAATGAAAACTAGCAGTGTAAGTTAATGTATTTGGGATCAAAAATATTTTAATATACTGGTTTCTATGGGGAAAAAAGTGAGTTTTAGACCAAAACAGTTTCATACATGTGGCCCTTAGTGTGCTTTGGAAAACTGTGATGACACAAATGGCTATTGATTTGTGAGGGTCACAGTTTCTTAAGTGAAGGAAAGGATGTTGGATCAGAAAGGCGATCTCTCTGCAGTGGCACTGCATGAAGTATACAGTTGTTCTCAAAAGCTTACATACCCCGGCAGAATTTTTGCTTTCTTGGCCTTTTTTCAGAGAATATGAATGATAACACAAAAACTTTTCTTCCGCTCATGGTTAGTGGTTGGGTGAAGTCATTTATTGTCAAACTACTGTATTTTCTCTTTTTTAAATCATAATGAGAACCAAAAGCATCCAAATGACCCTGATCAAAAGTTCACATACCCTGGTGATTTTGGCTTGATAACATGCATAGAAGTTAACACTGAATGGCTACTAAAGGTACAGTAACATCCTCACCTGTGACCTGTTTGCTTGTAATCAGTGTGTGTGCATAAAAGCTGAGTGAGTTTCTGGGAACCAGATAGACTCTTGAATTTTTTCATCCAGCCACTGACGTTTCTGGATTGTGAGTCATGGGAAAAGCAAAAGAATAGTCAATGGATCTACGGCAGAAGGTAGTTGAACTGTATAAAACAGGAAAGGGATACAAAAAGACATCCAAGGAATTGATAATGTCAGCAGTGTTCAAACTGTGATTAACAAATGGAAAATCAGGCGCTCTGTAAAAACCAAAGGAAAAACCCACAAATATCATCAGCTGTAATATAGGACTCTCTGAAAACTAGCGGTGTGGAAGTTTCAAGGTGCACAATAAGGAGGCACTTGAAGAAATATGGGCTGCATGGTTGAGTCGCAGAAGAAAGCCATTACTGCGCAAATGCCACAGAGTATCTCACCTACAATACGCCAAACAGCACAGAGACAAGTCTCAAAACTTCTGGAACAAAGTCATTTGGAGTGATGAAATCAATATCGGACTTTTTGGCCACAACCATAAACGTTACATTTGGAGAGGTGTCAACAAGGCCTATAATAAAAGGAACACCATTTTTACTGTAAAGCACAGAGGTGGATCACTGATGTTTTGTTGGATGTCTGAGCTGCTAAGGCACAAACTTGGTGAAAGTTGAAGAAAAGATGAATGCAGCACATTATCAGCAAATACTGGAGGCAGATTAGCACTCATCAGCCCGGAAGCTGTGCATGGGACGTACTTGGACGTTCTAACATGACAACGATCCAATACACAAGGCCAAATCGACCTGTCATTGGCTACAGCAGAACAAAGTGAAGGTTCTGGAGTGGCCATCTTAGTCTCCTGACCTAAATATCATTGAACCACTCTGGGGAGATCTCGCGCGCAGTTCATGCAAGACAGCCCAGGAATTCACAGGAACTGGAGGCTTTTTGCCAAGAAGAATGGGCAGCCTTACCACCTGAGAAAATAAAGAGTCTCATCCACAACTGCCACAAAAGACTTCAAGCTGTCATTGATGTTATAGGGGGCAATACATGGTTTTAAGAACAATTGACAATAAATGGCTTCATCCAACCACTAACATGAGTGGAAAAAAAGTTTTTTGTGTTCTCATTCATATTCTCTGAAAAAAGGAAAGCAAAAATTCTGCCAGGGTATGTAAACTTTTGAGCACAACTATATGTTGTGGTCCCCTTCAAGCATAGGGCTGCAATCTCCCTCTTGAGATGTACCTGGTCACTAACACTTGCAGTATTGTACTTTATTGTTGCTATATCTTTTAACTCCCTTGTTTGCTGCTAATAAATTATTTATGCTTTTGGATTCAAGATAAAATGTGCTGTGGATTTACTGAAATTATTTTTTTTTAAACAGACACTTAAAGCAATTTTGTTTCTTCACAAATTAACAAGCAATATGTTAATGTTTTATGTTTAATGTTTTTGCAATTTTTTTTAATTTGGTGGTTACAATATGTGCTAGTTTTTCTTTCAATTTCTATGCGCGTGCTCTGATCGCACGGCACAGAAAATTATATAGTTACATAGATTAACTCTGTTCCAGCCAGACTCTCTGGCCAGGGACATGTGAGGGGTAGTGACTTGATTAGAGCACCACAACCCCCCGCTTATGTGAGTGCTGGGGGACACCATGGTGCCCTCGTGGGGAAAATTTGCTGTGTAATTACGATTGAGAAGTACCTAGAATTGTGCCAGCTTTTGAGAGCGGTGTGTGAAGAGATGGCCAACTGTTGGGAAGAAGATCAAGAGCCCACAAGTTAAGAGCCTTTGGCAAGTGCCAGGTCCTGTCAGAGCAGGAATAAAATCCCTTAACACTCTGACATTACCTCCTCCCCCTCTTGTCACCCGTGAAGTGATCGCGGGCTCTTGATGGGTTATCATTACAGCTGGTGGCCTGACCGATGTCATCTTAATACACCGGTTAGGTCCTGCTGGGTGCTGTTCTGATAAGCAACCCTAGTGTTGTGACAAATGTCTGTACGGTCACTAACGTCTGTATGCTAAACCATTTTGACCTACTTCTGTTACCCTATATTTGTCAAGTTTCCACAGACTTTGGCTGTTCAGTGTTGGATAGTCATGAAGTAGAGACCAGTGCTCTAAAGTCATCTGAAATGGACTGGTTGCTAGGGCCATGTTGTTTAATAACCCCATAGAAGTGACTTCCTCTAAGGCCTCGTTCACACGGCTTATTTCGCCGCGTATTTGCCGACGGATTGACGATCGTCAATCCGTCGGCAAATCAGTCAGAAACAAGTCACAGCCTATTTTCTATTGATTTCAATAGAAAATACGGCTCGTCGTTCACACGACGCGTATTTCCGTGCCGGATTGCCGCCGCGGATTGACGACGGCAATCCGGACGGAAAAACAATGTGCATGTTAATTATTTACGGACGGATTCACCACCTACAATGATTGGAGATGGGGAATCCGTCCGGAAATCAGTTACAGATACGTGCCACACTTAGTGGCACTTATTTGCAACTGATTTTCAACTGATTTCAGAACGTATTTACGAACGGCAATCCGATGATTTACCCTTAATAAGCATCCAAAATTCCTTTGAATACTTCCCCATAGGGTGCCATGTAAAAAGAGCGTCGTCGTTTAGACAACACCGATTTTACCTGAGTATTTGTTGGCATGTATTGTCCGCGCCTGCAAAGAATTGACTTGTTAATTTTTTGAGGTGTTTACTTTCATTCAAATACTAAAGTATAGGAGGCAGAAATCTGCCTTGGACAGTCCACGTTGTTCCCTCGTTGAAATTCCATGCTTGCATGCACGGCATTTTCAAGGAGAAAAATACATTCGCACTTATTATATAATCGTGTGAATGTCCCCTAATAGCCACAATCTCATAGCACTGCAGATTATAGAAAAGAGGAAAAATACTTCACATTCTTTAATATTGTGAGATGTCCCATGTACACACATGAATACACCCAAGAAGCAGGATTCAAGAATACAGCTTGACTTCTTCACTAACTGTTGCATATTTCAATTTCTGCTCAGATTTACCTGTATGACTGCACAGAGGTTTCCCCATACTGTCTCTTGTTTTTTGGAGGTGACATTTCCATCCAGAAGGATAACGATCAGGAAACTATTGCTGTAGATGAGTGGATTGTATTTCAGTCTCCTGCTCGCATTGCTCATTTAGTTAAGGTAATTGTAAAATTTCTGCTATTTACATTCAACTGTTACCGATCATGTTCTCCTGAAGATTTTAATCTATAATGTCTTTAAAAAATTGAGAACTTGATACAGATAGTATATTAGAAAATTGCAGAATTTTTAATTATACATTAAATAAACTTAACGTAATTTGAAGGTGAAAATTCAGCTGTAGGCAAGTCCAGTGGAGCTTTGTATTACTCTAAAATTGTCTCCTCTAGTAGGCAATTGGCAACAGCTGGGCTGTCCAGAGAGGAGGAAGGAATGGTTTATCATCATCCCTGCCTTTCTGATCAATGTATACAATGGCGCTCAATGCTTAGCCAGAAGCCTTCAAGCTTCCTGCAGTCCAGTTACTACAGATGCTGCTGGATCTTAGCAGGTCTGCATTCAGTGCTGAGGACTGTATTTCCTGTGTAATTGAGGCTAATGTATCAGCCACAGTTACATGGGAGATTAAAAGAAATACATTTTTTGTAAATTGACTTCTCCCCCACCCATTCTTAGAGGTCTTTTTTGACAATATGGGAAGCACAATATGTAAAATAAAAAAAACAACCCTAAAACTATATAGTGGGGGAAAAAAAGTATTTAGTCAGCCACCAATTGTGTAAGTTCTCCCACTTAAAAAGGTGAGAGAGGCCTGTAATTGATGTCATAGGTAGACATCCACTATGAGAGACAAAATGAGAAAACAAATCCAGAAAATCCCATTGTCTGATTTGGAAAGAATTTATTTGCAAATTGTGGTGGAAAATAAGTATTTGGTCACCTACAAACAAGCAAGATTTCTGGCTCTCACAGACCTGTAACTTCTTTAAGAGGCTCCTCTGTCCTCCACTCATTACCTGTAGTAATGGCTCCTGTTTGAACTTATCAGTATAAAAGACACCTGTCCACAACCTCAAACAGTCACACTCCAAACTCCACTATGGTGAAGCTGTTGAAGGACACCAGAAACAAAAGTAGCCCTGCCCCAGGCTGGGAAGACTGAATCTGCAATAGGCAAGCAGCTTGGTGTGAAGAAATCAACTGTGGGAGCAATAATTAGAAAATGGAAGACATACAAGACCACTGATAATCTCCCTCGATCTGAGGCTCCACGCAAGATTTCACCCCGTGGGGTCAAAATGGTCACAAGAACGGTGAGCAAAAATTCCAGAACCACACGGGGGGACCTAGTGAATGACCTGCAGAGATCTGGGACCAATGTAACAAAGGATACCATCAGTAATACACTACGCCGCCAGGGACTCGGATTCTGCAGTGCCAGACGTTTGAAGTTTGCTAGAGAGCATTTGGATGATCCAGAAGAGTATTGGGAGAATTCTTATGGTCAGATAAAACCAAAGTACAACTGTTTGGTAGAAACACAACTCGTCGGGTTTGGAGGAGAGCAAATGTTGAGTTGCATCCAAAGAACACCAACCTACTGTGAAGCATTGGGGTGGCAACATCATGCTTTGGGGCTGTTTCTCTACAAAGGACGACTGATCCGTGTACGTGAAAGAATGAATGGGGCATGTATCGTGAGATTGAGTGCAAACATCCTTCCATCAGCAAGGGCATTGAAGATGAAACGTGGCTGGGTCTTTCAGCATGACATTGATCCCAAGCACATCGCCAGGGCAACAAAGGAGTGGCTTCGTAAGAAGCATTTCAAGGTCCTGGAGTGGCCTAGCCAGTCTCCAGATCTAAACCCCATAAAAAACCTTTGGAGGGAGTTGAAACTCTGTGTTGCCCAGCCACAGCCCCAAAACATCACTGCTCTAGAGGAGATCTGCATGGAGGAATGGGCCAACAAACCAGCAACAGTTTGTGCCAACCTTGTGAAGACTTACAGAAAACGTTTGACCTCTGTCATTGCCAACAAAGGATATATAACAAAGTATTGAGATGAACTTTTGTTATTGACCAAATACTTATTTTCCACCCAATTTGCAAATAAATTATTTCCAAATCAGACAATGTGATTTTCTGGATTTGTTTTCTCATTTTGTCTCTCATAGTTGAGGTCTACCTATGATGTCAGTTGCAGGCCTTTCACATCGTTTTAAGTGGGAGAACTTGCACAATTGGTGGCTGACTAAATACTTTTTTTCCCCACTGCATATGTATGGACTTGATCTGAAACATGTCCGAATTTTCCCACTTCCTCAAGTTTTTTTTTTTCTACAATTTCGGAGTGGATTGTGGAATTCCCTTTATTTTTTTGTTTTATTTGCCTTAGAGAAAGTAAAAATAAAAAAGATTTTTTTTTTTTTTTTTACAGTTTTCCTTTACAGTCTTAAAAAATTCTGATGTAAAAATACATAAAATTAAAGCCTTATTTTTCATGGAAAAAGGTGAAAAAAAAGTAGTAAAAGACTGCACACGAGAAAGCATTATAGTATTTCAATCCACATGTAGCAGAGGAAAAAAATGACCGTGCCTGGTCAGTAAGTGGTTCGGCTAATGCTGTCTTGATTATAGGATCTTTTGAAGAGTAAGGCCATGTTCACACGGCTTAATTGCGGGGCATAATTACGACCCGCAATTACGCCGTGGGGGTGGGAGCGGGGGGCCAGCACCTCGGCGGCCCATAGACGATCATTACTAGCGGCGTATATACGCCGCTAGTAAATAACATGTCACTTATCTCCCCCCACGGGGAGAGGAGACATAATCCATAGTTCTCTATGAGAACTGTGGAATACCGTAATGACTGGGACGTATTCCAGCCGTAATTCGCGCAGTACGCCGCAAATTACGGGCTGAAATACATGCCCAAATAAGCCGCGTGAACATGGCATAAGCAATAACGTAATGATTTCCTGTCCGTTACTAATAATTCATGTATTCCATCTATTGCAGGATTTAAAGACTGAGTTAGATTCACTTTTAAAAGAGAAGATAGAAAACCCCCAGCCTGTAGACTGGAATGAAACCAAATCAAGAGACTGTGCCGTTCTCTCTGCTATCATTGATCTAATAACCACTCAGGAGAGTGGTGAAGCCAATTACTTTGATACTTCACTTTCTAGGCGTATATTCTAGGCGATGTGGCAGGACACGTGACTGCCTTGTTTTAGTAAGTGTACATAAGACTAATGTGGAGCTGTTTATATACTGTTAGTGAATCTTACAGCCTGGGCCATTGCTGGTTTGTGTTATTTTCCATTATTACTTTGTATGTCACAATGATAAAGTTCATGCAGTCGGAGCTGCTGATAAATACTAAAAGACCGGGCAGGGTGGATTTCCTTTGCTAGATTTATTTGTTAATGTATTATAAAGGTTGTGATGCATTGTTATAATGGCACTGAGCATTTCTGTTTTGTTATTCTATGCCAGTATGATATTTATGTTCATATGTAATATTTTGCCTGTTGTAATGCCTTGCAAGTATTCCATATCAGTAAATGACAACTAGTTAATTTATTAGGCTGTTCTCTTTTCCTTTAAGGGCATGGTCACATGGCGTCTTTCAAACCGTAACAGAGCGCTATGATTGCCTTCCATCTTCCCTGACGTGTATTACACGCCGGGTGAAAGAAGTGACATGTCAGGGATAATGGATTTGAATGGGGCTGGCCAGGGTGTACTTCTAAAACATCGCACAGGTACGCACCGCAAGACGCTGTGTGAACTCCTCCTAATGCACAAATCTTGCGTCTGATTCTTCAGAAGATCAATTTCACAAGTAAGAAGACCACATAGGTAAAGTATGGGGCATTGGATCTTCTGATTTCCTGAACAAAAGTGGGAAGTCAAATCCATTTGGTACAGCACAGAGATTTCTATTCCGGGTTATGACAAAACATTTATTGGTTTACATGGTCATGCGCTTAGATGGATGGGTTGGATGTCCAGTAGCAGAAATCCCTTAGCAATGCCAAAGGGGTTTGGGCATCTGTATAAAGATTTTTTATTCAGTCACTGGGGGGCTGAAATCAATGTGATCACATGAATCCGGGACTTGTCAGATAATGGTGTGACTGGATTTTATTTTATAGACATGAAATAACCAGCAGAATGCATGTAACTTCTCCAGATGATTTATCCAACAGGGAAAATTATACTAGAGAAGTACTTATAGTCAATTCAGTCATTCGTTATTGTGTAACCAGACGTAGCACTGCACGAAATTGCAGTTTACTGCATGGCAGCTAGAAGTTGGTGATCTTCATTCGGCTAGTTGCAGGTATCTTAAACATCCCTACAGTATTATCAGAATTGCTGTCTTTACAGACCGAGCAAATCCATGATAACATGAAGTAAATGATCTCAGTGTTAAGCTGGATCCAGAATGGCCGTTTGCTTTAATATGTCTATACTTGCACTATATGACAGTAGTTTGCTGAAAAAGCTACCTTTTCACTCCAGCACGGCTCCCATTTACTTTACACTTAAGTGCCCGAAAAAAGTGACATATCATTTCCATTAAAGGGCGCCGGGGAATATACTGGGAAATCATAGCACTCAGACTGCTATGATTTTACCGGATTTGCAGGGCGTACGTCTGGCATATTGCAGCGCAATTATGCACCGAAGTACGCCCTGCAAATACGTCATGTGACTATATCTGAACGCTGCTTTTTATTGAGAGCCTTGTGGTATTTTACTAAATGGCCGACTATAAAGAGACATTTCATAGTGGGCCAACACTTTGGTAGTTCTACTGCTACCCTGTTCTAATGATACAACAAGACCATTGGTGACACCACTCCTTTAAAAGAAGGTGCACAAAGATCGTTTCAGTTGAAGAGGTGCAGTGAGATGGATATGGTCCCCTAATGTTGAACTGTTAGTATGTTAATGCTGATATTACACTTCAACATCTTGTCTTTTCTGTATTCAATAAAAATACATATTTTTGGAATTATGGCTATGTTGTGTTTTTTCTCCAATCAGTTGTCTGTGAAAGGAGAAGATATTCTAGTCTCCCTAGTGTCAATCTGTTTTCTGTAATGATTAATGTTTCTAGGATAATGGCTGGGTAATTATTTAAAATGCTTTACAGCACTCGTTACTATAGTTTAGTGTCCAAAAAAATGAGCCCTACTTGGGCCCAAACTTCGCTTATCTGAACAGACCCATTCTAGAGATCCCACCACCTTCTGCCAGAGCAGAACTTGACCTTGGAAGATGGCAGTAATGAGCCATTTGGGAATCAGTACAGGATATGCTACAATTACTATATGGTTCTTGAGCAGTGTTGTCCTGAACCATCCAATAGTTGGTATTTAAAATACTTCAATTGTTAAATATTACACTGCTTGGATATCATAGCCAACACCTGGTACAGGTTCTTGGAAGTTATCAGAAGAGCTCATGCACATTACTGTATCACAGCTACATTTAAAGGGGTTTTGCCACGAAGTAAAATTGACGTGGGAAGCTTGCAAATTAAATAATACACATTTTCACCATTCATTGTTATTTAAAATTCTGGACCGTTTTTGTTTTTAGCTGCCCTTTTAGTGAGCCATTGTTTACTGCTCATCTCCAGGGGATACGACCTGGGCTGAGAGCTCCTCAGTTCTGGTCGCACATGCCCAGACATAACCTCGTCTCTCAGACAGCTACTGAGTGTTCAAACCCCAGGTGCTGTCATTCTGCTCCTGTCCTCTATACTCCTTATTAATTAGTCAAACGGTGCAAATAAATTAAAAAAGAAACCTCAATGAGGTATGTGTATTGATAAAGAAATCCTGTAGGGATTTGAACCTAGGACCCTTGTGTCGGGAGGTAAAAAGCATTACCTCTAAGCTACAGTGTAGCTATTTTTACCTCTGTAAATAAACAGACCTTTCTTTGACTACAGAGAGTAAAGGCCTGGTGATGTCATCCTGCTGAGTCACATGATATGCTGTTCAAACAAATCACACACATGACCCCTTCTGAGCACACAGAGCTGAAGAGCTGGAGGCAGGAGGTATGAAATAAGATCGTGGCAAAATCCCTTTAAAGGTTCACGGGACCTTACTGTACCTTCATATGGCTCCAATT
This sequence comes from Phyllomedusa bahiana, assembly GCA_025379985.1. Lineage (NCBI taxonomy): Eukaryota > Metazoa > Chordata > Amphibia > Anura > Hylidae > Phyllomedusa > Phyllomedusa bahiana. Next base: position 140,789 of record JAODAL010000596.1, read on the forward strand.
TCATACAAAGGTTGTGTTAGATTCATACTGGGAAAAAACCTATGCCATACTTCATTGGACAATGTATTGCATAGATAGAAGAGAGTGTAATGCTGTATGGAGACACCATTCTCAGAGCTCACAGTCACAAGAACTACTTTCTTTTCGGGTTGAAAAATGACAGTAATGACCTGTCTTACACTTGAGGAATTTTGCTTTTGTACCTCCAGGCTGGCATTCATCAGTCTTGTTATGTCATGTTACATTATTGCGGCCGGGATATAACACCTCATGACTTGTCATTACGGTCAGTTTAGTAATTATGGGAAACATATGGTGATTAGGAAGTGAGCATTAAAGAGGACCCAGTCCTTGTTGTCATATCACAGACTGTATACATTTGCCAATGGTCCGCGACGGACTGAAACGTTGTGATTAACTTCACTTTTATTGCTAATATAGAATCTTCTTAACGGAGCAAGGAGTGAACATACTACCTGTAGTGATCTTGGCAACATAAAATATGGACTAACAGAACGACTACTTTACTACAGTCCACTGCCTATGTTAAGGATTGTTTTACTCCTTGATTTCTGTGGTCAGTGGAATTTTCCAAAATCACTATTCTTTAAAAATCTATATGTGGACACTGGGTGTTTAGGAAAGCGATTCCCAAGTGACTCAGATCAGCTGCATGCTGACACAACCTCAGATTTGAACACTAATCCCCAGCAATCCAGATGAGTTATATGCAACTTGTTTTTTTACACTCAACAATTAATGTCCCATGGATATTTTTACTTTACAGATTCAGGACTCTCGTAGTTCTTTCCATAGAGCACTTACTCTATTCTTGACAGTATTCAATTCCAATTTTTTACTAAGAAGAAAACAATGACCCAGCAGGAGATTCTGAGACTCTGGCAGAACTCTAAGGATTATTATTTTATTAGTTTGGGGGGACCTTTGAATTCTTAGTTATCCCTGTTAGAAGAAAAACAGTGCTGTTCAATCGTGTAGTGGTTTTTATGATGCTGGAAGTGGTACCACTACTGAACTATGATCTAGAGCAGCGGTTCCCAACCTTTTTTCCACCAGGGACCGGTTTGATGCACGACAATTTCTCCACGGCCCAGTGGGGGCGGGGTTATTGGCGGCGGGGTTATGGAGGGGGTTGGATGTTTAGAATCACACATACACAACAAGAACCACAATAAACTGTATACTGTGTCATTTAGGGGTATAGTATGGGGTAACTAGTATTTTATGACTGCAGACTGATTGTCAGCTCTGTGGGTCAGTATTATACTAATAATGCTGACCCACAGAGCTAACAGTCATTCTGCAGTAGTATTGATCAGCATTATACATGTATATAATATACATATGTAATCAGCTCTGTCATTACAGAGATTTATGCCCCCTGTAGTCATTAGATGTATATGCACCCTGTAGTAAAGATAAATACATATAGGCCCTCTGTAGTAGAAGTAAACAAATATAGGCCCCTTGTAGTAATAAATTCATATATAACCCCCTGTAGTTGTAATAAATTCATATATAGCCCCAGTAGTTGTAATAAATTTATATGGCCCCCATAGTTGTAATACATTCATATAGGCCCCCTGTGGTAATAATAAATACATATATGGCCCATTGTAGTAATAAATTCATATATATCCCCTGTAGTTGTAATAAATTCATATATGGCCCCTGTAGTTGTAATAAATTCATATAGGCCCCCTGTGGTAATAATAAATACATATATGGCCCCCTGTAGTAATAAATTCATATATAGCACCCTGTAGTTGTAATAAATTAATATATGGCCCCCATAGTTGTAATAAATTGATATATGGTCCCTGTAGGCAGCCAAGGTAGTGAAATAAAAAAAAAAAAAGAAAGAAAATAAGAAAAAAGTTACTCACTTTACCCGGATCCCCTGCAGAGCTGCTTCCTCCAGGAGCCCGCGTCCAACGAGACCGTGCGGCGCAAGGGGTGTGACGACACCTCTGCATCATCCCTCCTTCACCGCTGATCTGTAGATGCGGTGCTCAGTGAGCGCCGCATCTACAACGATAGGGAAAGCAGGGACGGTAATGAACCACCCCTGCTTTCTCTATAGCGATGCAGCCGCACGATGTGTGCAGCTGCTATCTCGATGCTGCCGTATTACAACGGCCGCACAGAGCAGATGCCGACCGCCCGGACTAAAGTCGCCAGGCAGCCGGCATCATGTGTAGCCGGGGCCGCGAACCGGCAGAGGATGCACTACGCCGCGGTGCCAGTCCGCGGACCGGCGGTTGGGGACCCCTGATCTAGAGAACTGATCTATATAGATGTCTTTGCTAGATCTGTGACACATACTTTTTCTCATTGTGTGAGTTTTCATGATTTGTTTCCGATTTGTCAGCCACTTTGTGTGCATGTAATAACGCATATATTGAAGACGTTCCCAGCTGTTTGTCTGCTTTTACAATTAATATTAGCATTTGTGAGCGGATGTACTGAAGAAAACGTGGGTGGAAGGTCATATCTGTATGTTCACATTTCGCAGTCATGCACCAATTGTCCGCTGTCTTTAGATTGTGTACACATGATGTGCTTTTCGGATATAGTTCATTTCTGTTGTGTTTTAGAGCTGATCCAAAATGCATTTGAAATATCACATGCGTGTTTTGCTGAAGATTGTGGTTTTGCAATGCCGTTATTATCTTTGCAGGTTTTATACAGGTGAAATGTGTTTAGAAAATGTTTCACCTGTAAATATTGAACTGACAATAACCCCAACGCTCCTGTGCTTGGTTCTCTTGAGTGGGTAAAGAAGTGGCGTTTAAAAAGAATTGGAGCTATAGTATTGGGTAGGGCTTCATTGATTGTAGCAAAGTTGTTTCTATGAGCTTATTAGAACTACTGACACATTTTAAAGACCACCCCCCTCGTTGTAATACTGTGTGCATCTGCAGACCTGTGACACCTGACTGGGGGGGGTACTCACGGGTGTCAAACTGCGGCCTCCAGCTGTTGAATAATCCCACATTCATTTGTATATTATACATGGCATATGGATTAGTTTCCCAACAGCTGGAGGGCCGCAGTTTGACAGCCCTGGGTTAGCTGGTATCAGGTGATATAAATTCCATTACAGGACTCCTTGAGAGCTTGACCCTGACTTAGAGTAACAGGCTGAAAAACTGAAAGTAAACAAATATTTATTTATATTTATATACCTTCTTTTTTAATCTTCATTGCTGTTACACCGGATATGCCTTCATGGCAATTTAGCATCACAATCTGCCAATGTATGCACTACTGGAGCAGAGTCCAGAGAATACCTGTGCAGATGTGGAGTTGCTACTTGGTAGCCACATTAATCTGGAGCAAATCAACACTGAGGGCGTTGACAATGAAGAGAAGATTAGCCCATAATGCTTGCGTGAGAGCAGTGATGAGGTGGAGTACTAGATCAGCAGGAAGGCCTGGAGCTGGTAATGAAGTAGGGAGTTTAGGGTACAGAAAAGGAAGCCACTCCCTCCTGATTCTGCAAATGCCAAGTTGGTGTAAGATCAGGGCATCATCGCAAAATGGCGCTCTATGGCACTGCTGTTCCTTTCAGCAGAAGACATACAACTCGTAGTCGGGAGGGAATGATATAGAAAAGACAAGTGTAGGGATTCATAATTAGAAATGAATTTTAAGCCACCCCCTTCTTTAACCGAATGTGTTTGCTGTCTACCCTGTGAGGGTTCGGTTGCTGGGTGTCAATGCGGCCCTCCACTGTTAGAAACTACCTCCCCTCCCAAACATCTATAACATGGGCATGATGCGCTTGTATTCCCACCACTACCGCGTTTACCCCTTTGCTGTCCACTCTGACAATTTCCATTACAACCTTGGGCTTACCAATTAAACTCAGCGAAAACTTGTAAGTAAACTAACTAATGATCACTACTAACTCTAAATAACCTTTCCCCTCCATTAATCTCTTGCGCTAAATCTCCAGATACTGCACCTTCACTGCAATCTCCGACTCCCCACAGGAATCCTTCCTGTTCACTCTTATCAAGTCCTCACATAACCGTCTGCCAAGATTCACTCTTCGCGCTTCCCACAACTCGAGGGAAATGCACTGCCCCATACACATAGACTCATCTGCCACTACTCACCAGCTTCAAAAGCAACTGAAAATCCATTTCATCAAGGATTGCCTATAACCTACAAAACCATGGCCACTTCTACTCCACAAAACCAATGATAACTGCCCTCTCCTCCCTAGTCACTTCGCTCCTCCTTGCAGAAAGTAAGCCGTTCGCGGGCGAGGGTCATCTCGCCCTCTGTACCAAGGTTATACGTCAGTCATTGTCATATTGTATCACTTGAATATATTATGTGACCCGCCCCCCCCTCCAATGTCAGTCCATGGAATCATGGTCGCTTATAATGTATACAAATGAATAAATTACTCTGAGGGCCTGGCGATGACCCAGCTGTCGTGGTCCATGTTGGGATCAATGATCGAATACATGGTAGGTGGAGGATCCTAAAGAATAATTTTAAAGAACTAGGCTCAAAGCTGAATGGAAGGACCTCCAAGGTTGTGTTCTCCGAAATACTGCCTGTGCCATGCACTACGCAAGAAAGACAGCATTAGCTCAGGGAGTTAAATTCATGTCTGAAGGCTTGGTTTAGGTCAGAAGGGTTTGTGTTCTTAGAGCAATGAGCTGATTAATTTCATTGGGGTAAAATCTGTTTTCTACAGATAAATTGCACCTGAATGGAAGGGGGTCTGCTGTGCTGGGGGAGAGATTTCTAGAAGGCGTGTGGAAGTATTTAAACTAGGAATGAGGAAGGAAGACAATCAAAAAATGCAGGGGTAGATAGGTTAGACAGTTGAAGACTGTATCGGTGGCTGGAGAAGTGGGCTAGACCAGTGAATAAGGAGATCCATGTGTTGCAAACCAGCATTGAAGATATAGGTGCCCACAATATCTGTAATTTCATGCCATCTACAAAATGTGTAATATATAATTACATGCTGTCTACCAAAGGTATATAATGTGTAAACCAATGCCGTCTGCTAAAGGTGTAATGTATAATCCCATGCCATCTACCGAAGGAGAGATGTATAATTCCATGCCGTCAGCTGAAAGGGTAACGTTTAATCCCATACTGTCTACTGAACGGGTAATATATGATCCCATGCCGTCTAATGAACATGTTAGATATAATCCCATAGCATTGATGGAAAGTGTAAAACTGGAAGGGAATTTAAAATGTCTATTCACAAATGCCAGAAGTCGAGCAAGCAAAATGGGGGAGCTTGAGGCGCTAGTTCTTGAGAAGCAGATTGATGTGGTTGGTGTTGCTGAAACATGGCTGGACTCCTTGCATGATTGGGCGGTCAACCTTCAAGGTTTTAATCTATTTAGGAAGGACAGAGTGAACAGGAAGGGAGGAGGAGTGCATCTGTATGCAAGGAGTGAAATAAAGGCAAATGTGAAAGAGGCATTAGCTGGTGAATATGTGGAAACATTGTGGTTGGAAATATAAGGAGGGGTTAATACAGAAAAAAATATTTTTTGGTGTAATCTATAGACCCCTGATCATCAGTGAGGAGATAGAAGGTGCATAAACAAATGGCGCGGGCAACACATGTGGATACAGTGGTGGTAATGGGCAACTTTAATTACCCAGACATTGACTGTGGTCACGGTCCTGCATCAACTGCAAAGGCGAGAAAGTCCCTCAATCTGTTACAGGATAATTTTATAGGGCAGTTTGTGGAGGATCCCACTAGAAGTGATGTTCTGGTAATTTCTAACAAAGTAGAACTTGTTGGAGCAGTCACTGTTTCTGAAAATCTTGGTAACAGCGAATACAATATAATAAATTTTTCCGTGAACTGGAAAAAACACAGAGCGAGAGGGCAAAACCATTTAATTTTTAAAAGGCCAATTTCCCCTTATGGAGGACCGCACTGCAAAACATAGACTAGGAACAGCTATTATCAAATAGTGATGTAGAAATCATTTGGGAGGGCTTTAAATATACTCTGGGGAAATTGATAGTAAAATATATTCCTATGGGTAACAAGTATAGGCGATTAAAACTAAATCCAACATGGTTCCTACCTTCTGTTAAAAGGGCAATAAATAATAAAAAAAGGGCATTTAAAATATATAGCAGAGGGGTCCGCATTCGCCTTAATAAAATCTGTAAAAAAAAAAAAAAAAAGTGATAAAAGCAGCTAAAATACAAAATGAAAGGCAGGTGGCCAAGGACAGCAAGACAAATCCCAAGAAATTATTTAAGCATATACATGCCGAAGTCTGAGCATGTAGGACCCTTAAATAACAGTAATGGGGAGCCGGTCACTGGGGACCAGGAGAAGGCAGAGGTACTAAATAGGTTCTTCAGCTCTGTATATACTCACGAGGAGAAAGTAGCTGATGTGGGTGGGCCCACTGCAGATGTAGGTGGTGGTAGTACTAATAGGTGCAGTGCTAGAGCTGATGGGGGCAGGCCCAGTGCGGAGATAAGCGGTGCCAGTACTGTTAATCATCCAACTAATATAATAGAGTGGCTGAGTGTAAAAATGGTCCAAGCCAAGTTAAATAAACTGATTGTGAACAAGGCTCCAGGCCCAGATGACATACATCCAAGAGTTCTTAAAGAGGCTCAGCTCGGTTGTAGGTGTGCCCCTGTATATGATATTTAGAGATTCTCTGGTGACTGATATAGTATCTTCAAAAAGGGCTCCAAGTCTTGCCCAGGTAATTATAGACCAGTAAGTTTAACATCTATTGTGGGAAAACTGTTTGAGGGGCTCATAAGGGACTATATACAGGAATATGTGGCTGAATATAATATAATTGATTGCCAGCATGGTTTTACTAAGGACAGAAGTTGTCAGACCAATCTGATCTGTTTTTATGAAGAGGTGAGTAGAAGTCTGGATAGCGGGGCAGCTGTGGATTTAGGGCAACATGTATGAATTCGAATACGTACTTTTTTTAACTTGGCGCCGACACCACAGTTCTAAATAGCTATAGAAGAGTGTAGAATACGACAAATTTTTGGCGCATTACATAGAGCTTAATGCGCCAACTTTGGCGCATTACACTCTATGCCCATACAAAGATTGGCGCATTAAGCTCTATGTAATGCGCCAAAAATCTTCATACTGTCGTATTCTACACTCTTCTATAGCTATTTAGAACTGGAGTGTCGGCGCCAAGTAAAAAAAAAAGAACTCATTTGAATTCATACATGTCGCTATTAGTGTTTTTAGACTTTACAAAGGCGTTCGACACTGTTCCTCATAAGCGTTTATTGGGTAAATTAAAATACATTGGGTTAGAAATAAAGGTGTGCAATTGGATTAAAAACTGGCTATCGGACCGTACTCGGAGAGTGGTGGTAAATGACTCCTACTCTGAGTGGCAGAACCTTACACTTATCCATATTGAACCTCATTTGTCAAGTGGAGTGCCGCAGGGCTCAGTATTAGGTCCTTTTTTATTCAATTAATTTATTAATGATATAGGGTAGGGGATTAATAGCACTGTTTCTATTTTTGCAGATGATACCTAGCTATGTAATGTAGTACAATCTATAGAAGGTTGCAAGCAGATCTGGACACACTGAGTGTTTGGGTATCCACTTGACAAATGAGGTTCATTGTGGATAAGTGTAAGGTTCTGCATCTGGTTACAAATAATCTGCAGGCATCATATATCCTAGGAGAATCGCTTGTTGAGAAAGATCTGGGCGTTCTTATAGATCATAGACTACAGAACAGCATGCAATGTCAATCAGCTGCCTCTAAGCATGATATTGGCGTGTAGTAAAAGAGGCATGGACTCGCGGACAAGGATGTAATTCTACCGCTGTATAAAGCATTGGTGCGGCCTCACTTGGAATATGCTGTTCAGTTCTGGGCCCCAGTTTATAGAAGAGATGTAATGGTGCTAGAGAGAGTGCAAAGACGAGCAACCAAACTTATAAGGGGAATGGAGCATCTTAGTTATGAGGAAAGGTTAAAGAACTGAACTTATTTAGTCTTGAGAAAATACAGCTCCGGGGAGACATGATTAACTTATATAAATATATATATGGTCCCTACAAAAAGTATGGGGAAAAATTATTTAATGTAAAGCCCCCTCGAAAGACATGGGGACATTCACTTCATTTGGAGAAAAAAAGGTTTTAATCTCCAGAGGAGAAAAGTGTTCTTCTCTGTAAGAATTGTAAATCTGTGGAATAGCCTGCCTGAGATGCTGGTCACAGCAGGAACAGTTGCGAGTTTCAAGAAAAGCTTAGATAAACACCTGAAACTAAAGAATATTAATACGTATGTAGCCATATAAAGTTCTAGATCCAGTCTGATAGCAACTCTGGGATCAGAAATGAAATGTTCCCTAGAGCAGATTGGTTCTTGCCTTATGGTTTTCAAAACTTTCATCGGTAGGGGAAATTAGGCTTAAACTCCTTTTCCCCCGCCCTTCACCCCCATTTTCCGCAACCTTGGTTGAACTTGATGGACATTTGCTTTTTTTTCAACTGTACTAACTATGTAACCCAAAACTATGGCAGTTATTAAAAAAAAAAAAAAGCATGTGGTATACTGGTACATAAAGCATATGCCGATGTAAAGTGCCGCAAATGTCCAAAAGAGACATGTTTTCCTTGTAGTCTCCAATAGTCTCACTGCGGCTTACATTGGGGATACCCTGTTTGAGGTATCCTGATGCAAACCTGCGACTTGGGGCCTAAATGTGATGTAAATGGGGCCTCCATTTAAAAAATAGGAAAACGACTATGTCCATCTTCCTTTAAGCTTAATGATGTAACACGAAGATATGAGGCCATGGCACATCTAGTGTAACCACATTGCATTGTGAGCTTATATATTATTTTATGTGCTTATTTTCATCTTAAGTTCCACTGGAAGGGAATCTGTCACATTGAACACACTATCTGATCTACAGACAGAATAATATATCATCAATCTGCTCACCTGCTCTATAACATGGTGTCTGCAGATTAGCATGATCACTTTGACAGGTTTCTTTGAGGTAACTGCACTTATAATATCCATGCCAATAAAAATTAACAACCACACTGCTTTGTTATTTACAGTATTAACATCTTTTATGTACAGTTCAACAATGATAAAACATCACAGTATTCTGTATTAGAAATTAAATTCATCTAACAGGAATTAACCAGTGCCAGGTCTCCAGTTAAAACTTACATACGTATCAAGAGCGATAAGGCACATGGTGCCTCACCTCAGGACAGGTGCTTGCTAGGATGAGAACATTCACTACTTCTAACATACGACAAGGTAACATTAGGTGTCGTAAACAATGTTCCTTTATGAGTAACACTAATAGTCTTAGAATGTCTGATGCTTCTAGGTAAGATATGATAGGAATTGTCATACACAGAAGTCATCATTTATTGCAGATACGAGTAACTGGTCTAGAGCATAGTACTCCTTGTAGTTATACTATTGTGTTTCATTTTTAAAACCCTAAAATCCTAATTGTTATAACTATAAAGCTAAATACATACATTGAATAGGACATACTAGGTAGGTTCCCCTTAAATAGATATTATTCTACATATTATAGGGGAACTACAACTTGCAATAATGTGATTTATTCCTTTAGTCCACTAAGTTTCCAAAAACGTTGTTTCGCCGTCATGAATTCTAACCTATTTTACCAATGGTTTGTAATCCCAATTGATGTCCATTTGCAAGTACACTGCTATGTGTTGTGCATATCAATTGAAATACTCCTCTATAAATAAAAGCAGAACCCACATTAATTGTGCAGTTTGTGCTAACTGAAAACTACAAACTTACTGCGAGCAATGAGAAAAGTGGGCGCAGTCTAGAAGGAAATGTGGTAAATGTTCATACAAATCTATGCCTGCTTATAGCTGGTGTACATTTGATTTACTCGATTGTTAGAAATTGTAAACACTTATTAGAAGATTTGTTCCCTTTAATAAATTAAAACAGCTTCTTCTCCTTAAACCAGCATAAAAACGGCCAAACTAGTAAACAAAGGAAAGTAACTAAAAAGACTTGGCCTTCAAGGGGTTGTCCCCTTTTTTAATTTAAACTATGGTGAAGCGGCTGTGAGAAAATAAAAAACCACATGCTCACCTCTTACCAGATGTTATTTCCAGCGACGCGCTTTCTGGTCCTCTTTACCAGTCTTCTGTGGTCTTCCGGCTTGGGCCGAACAGAAAGCTACTGCTGTAGCCAATCACAGGCTACGAACAGTGACGTCAGGCAGTGTCATCAGACTTCTGCAGCAGTGACGCCCCATTCAGCAGCGAAAGGAAGACAACAAAAGACAGACAAAGAGGACCAGGACACACATCGCTAGAAATAAAATGTGGTAAGAGGTGAGTGTGGGTTTTTTTTTTATTTATTTTTTTTTTATTTTCTCCCAGCCTCTTCACTATAGTTTAACTTAAAAAAGGACAGTCTGACAACCTCTTCAAGCAATTTAAACCAGGCTGTTGTGAGTCTTATTTTTCAACTTAGCCTTGATAAGGCTTTAGGATTAACCTGGTGGTTTAGGAATAAAATAATTCATTACTTTTTTTTTTTTTTTTTTTTTTACAGATTGGATCTTTATAAATATTTTCTTTATTTTTTACGCAGAAACCCCGCTCCAAATATAAACCTATATATCACATAGCTATATCACATTCTGCTCTCTTATAGGGCAGCATAAACCACCATATGGGTTCCTTTTAAACTTCGAAATGAACTGACTGCCTTTTAACAGCTCCAGTCTACTTATGGCACTGTTCTGATGAGTATTGTGTGGCTGGCACTAAAAGGCTGTATGTATATTATTTAAGCAACTTAAAGGAGCAAAATCAGGCAAAATTGTTTCTGTGTTATGCCTAGAACAAACCCATCAGTTTAACCCAGATTTCTTCTATAGAGGGATACTCCCATCTGAAACAATCATGGCATATCTGCAATCTATGGCATAAGTGTTTGATAGGTTTAAAATCCAAGAAATGGAGGACAAAACTTTAGGGGTGGCCACACATCATTGTGGTTCTCCCTATTGTAGTTTGAGAGTTGTGAAGTAACCGTTTCTGTAACTTTCAAAGCTATGGTGAAAATATCTGCACTGTATCCTATTTTCTGGAGACTACCATCCTCCTTATCCCTGAATTGGAAACAATACCTCTTAGGCATTTACATTTGATGTGCCATAAATGTCTCCGATAGGGAATATCCTACAAGTTTACTGAGGCCTTTGGGAGTAGTATAATGTGCAAATGTGGCACTCAGACCAGAGAGGGATGTGCAGCCCTGCTCTATAATATTTCACAGAGAACACAAAGTGTTTTTTCATATTCCTTTTAAGCTCTTTTTTTAAAAAAACAGATGTAAAACAATGATTCCTCTGCAGAAAAGCCTAATAAATATGGCATTTTAGTTACCTTGATCTTAACATTACTCCAGAACATGAACATTCTCAACCTATCATATTGTAGTGGTAAAATAACTCAAGCTTTGAACTTATTAAAAAACACGATATCTGAATTGTCATTTATAACATGGTCACAGATCTAAGAACAAACATTACCCTAAGTATCCAAGGAGAATAATCAACCTATGGTCGCTCATGAAGTGCGAGTAAGAAGCTGGGAGGACCCCAATAGTCATCCTTCTTCATGGTCTTTTTGTTGTTGTGTTTCAAGATCTGAAATATATACGTTCTCTAGCGGATTCCAGAGATAATAGGTTAACAACGTGTGGACTGAAAAGCAGTGAGCAGTCATATGGACAATCCAACACTTGTCTGGTTAAGTCGGTCAAACTGGCCATGCCATGGCTCTGCTTTCTTCCAAGCAAAAGTCCTAAGCCAGTCATAACTTCTGGTGCCTCTTACTTCACTACACAGTGCTGCTACTATAGTGCAAATCCTGCAGGAAAGAAATTGCTAACAATTTGACCTTCGGTCTACACATTAGTTTCCAGTGCCAGCAAACGTCCCATTCGTTCCATGTTCTTCTCAATTGTAGCTTTGCATGTTATTTCTTTTGCACATTCAAGGGGGAACCAGCCTCTTTCTCCATCCCTCAGTCTTTCACCTTCATACCATCCTGAGGAGCAAAAAAAATTACTACTTAAGACAAAACGGAATTTTACAATTAAAAAGAGCCCAGAAAAATAAATTACACAATGTAGTAAATGACTTAACTTGTACAGCGTCAATGGTGTATACATTAACAGTTACATATCCTGTTACATGTCAGAATCCAATATGAGTGTGAAACAGAATCTTTACCACTTTAGTTAGTTAAAAAAAAAAAACATATTCAAACAGGAAAGAAAAATGTGTCCGTCCATGTGGTGGATATCAATCAAAAATGCATCCACCATTCAATTTACTAAGGCATGTTGATGGGTATTTAAAACCATGGAGAGGAAAGTTAGACTGAGCGGTTATACCTACTGTACATAATCATAAAAAGCTTATGAAATAAACATCAACAATAGTTCCATCTTGCGACAAGATAAGAGACAACATTGGATCTGGTGAAATAGGTCCCCAGTCCACAAGACAACCCCACATCGCATGGAACCTCCCGGAATCATCCAATCCTGGTATCTCACAAAAGCCACTCATTGCAGTTAGGTACAGAAAGTGGTTTTAAAAGAACTTAAAGGGAATATGTCGCCATTTTTTATTTTTTTTTTTTTTTTTTAACTTATTAAATCAAGACCCTGAACTATATCCTTTTCCTCCCAATCGTTTTTATTTCCTGATTGTAGATTTCTCAATTCGGCCGTCTATATATGATTGTGGGGAAGACATTCTTGCTTGCACTGCTTTAATAGCAGTCAGAGAGATACTTTACAGCAGCTTCATGCACATAGAATTCTTAAGACAGATTCTGTCCCATAGACTTGTATAGGAGATTTTTCACTGTGAAGGGAGGGGAGAGGGGGAGCTGTGACATCTCCTCTTGTGACTGGTGGATTCTGTGTTATCTGTACACAATGGTGGCTCCTTTCAGTGTGACCCTGCTGTTACTGATAATGAGCACACTGCTGAAAAGCTCTCTTAACAGTGCAGGAAGTGTCAGACGATTATTAGGCTTAGTGGCCAAAGTGAAAACTGCAGGACTTAAGAATTATTAAAAAATACTGAAAGTGATCTGGAAATTAAAAAAAAAAATAACCAAAAATTTCTACAAAATGTGTTTAACATAAAAATGTGAGTTAAACAATAAGTCATTTTTTGATGACACATTCCCTTTAAGTGACAGCTCATGAGTATTGTGGCATCACAATGTATGTTGTTGCCTTCCTGATCATGTATGAAGAGGGTATTGCCTCCAAAATACGATAGACACAAGTAATACACAGTATTTTACTCACCACTAGGTCACTGGCACAGTATGCACTGCTGGCCACCATACTGTTAATAAGTAAGCTCTGGACCAGTAGGCCCTAGCCTTTTGATCTTGAGCTATTGTGAAACTACAACTCCTAGTCCAGGATGGGAGTTATTTCAGAACTGCAAAGCTATTGAACCCATAGTCTACACTTAAGGCAAGAATTAATTACATTTTTATAGCATAATATAGTATTTGTTAATAAGGCAGAGACAATGCCCTAAATCCCACTGACCTTACAGAATTTCCCTCCCACTGGGACCAATTATTTATGGTAGGCAAAAGAGTGCTAAAATTTTTTGGAAAACTAAACACTTTTTTTTTTTCAAAAATTACCATCATTGACTTTCTGGTATATCAGGACGACATCAGCAACTTGTAGGGATAGCTCATCTGGCTGTTTAGCGGTATATGTCCGGATAATTTCTACTTGTGTTAAAGCTGGAAAAAAAAAAATAATATAAAAAATAAATGATTTGAATAATAAATAGAAACAGACATATAGGGTGACATGTATGATTAATGCCGCTTATACGGCTATTTTAAAACACATAATAAGAATGTAGAATGCGCCTGATCTATGAGCCCGGTCTACTGCAGGTCATAAATCAGGCGCATTCTAGCACTAAGACGACACTTCTGGCTCAGGTAAACCACTTTGAAAGTGGTTTACCTGTTCCAGCAGTAATTGCCTGGAATTGCCCTACTGAAGCTATAAATCTATAGCTTCGTACGGTTCTAGTGCGCCCCGCCTCACGCACACCCCCCCAAAATCAGGCGATTACAAAGTGCTGTGGGCGCTCTGTAATTGGTGTGCGGACGATTTAAAAATATAGCGGACGGGGCTGCACTAAATGTCAGGCTGAAGAGACGCCCATAAAGAATATTGCACAAGAATTCCCTTTTCATGTATACAGGACATTTTGCATTTAGTAATTATTCTGCTAGAAACATATACATACATTATGCAGGATTACTACTGCTCCACTGATGATATAGTATATGCTTTTGAATTTCAATCAAATGCTTGTTGTATAAATACCTGGGGAGCAGAATGTTTAGTGAATTCCTCTATCTGCCTGTCAGATAGGACCTGTTCGCTTTCCTGACATATCTGTGTTAGTACACACTTGTGCCCTCAGAAAATAATTCAGAAAAATTTTCTCTAAACCTGATGCATTATGTTGTTTCTCTGTTAATCATCCTGGAAAAGTATAAATAAATTAGCAGCTTGCTATTACCATGCTACTTGTCAATGTGTAGACATGCTGCACTGACAAGAGGAAGGGTGATACCCAACTGTCAGTTTATTCATATAATTGTAGGAGAAATTGCAGAGGACAGATACAATGTAGAAATCCAAAAGGTTCTCAAGAATTGTTATTTGATGGAGAAGACAAGCGTTTCCTAAAACAGAAATGTCAGGACAGCTCAGGCCATGAGACAGAGCACTTTTAATCAGGGCCATATATATGACTGTAATTACTACGGTTTTATAAATGGTAGATGATAGGTTCACTGGCACAGATTTTGCAGCAGGACTCAGGAGTTTGTGCTCTACATCTGAGTTGAGATATTGTATAAACTGTCCATTAATACATGTCTAGTATAAGATGTATGAACAGATATTCTACATGAAAAGTGGTGTTCATCTTGAGGGAAAAGGGTCTGTTAAGCGCCCAATTATCTTGTAAGAGAGGTGTTCCAGTTGTAAATCGGGCCGGGTGGGGGAAACAGAGCAAAAAAGCATTCTTAATTCCAAATCCTCCACCACAAGCGTTCTGTATCACCCAAGGATCAGCTCCCATGCGGCCCAACGTTAGAGACTTGCTGTCCATAGTGAGTGAATGGGGTGCAAGCCTCTGCTGCTGGATGGCACAGGAAGTAAAAAGAAGCGGATCCCGGGGCACTACAGAACAGCAGCAGTGGGGGCCGGGTGGTAAGAATCCTTTATTGTTTTCTATTTGTCTCCACCCTGGCACCATTTAACATTAATTTTAAAAACAGTAAAACCCCTGTAACCTTTCACTGGCATCTTGTACTCGACTGGTGTTACTGTCTTAAGAATGTGGCACTTTTTATGTGAATATTGCTGTAAACCAACAAATGTGTAATTTTACTACATAAACAATAGGGGGCAGTGTGAGACAGTGAAAGAAAGTTAAACAACTTACTGGTTCTATCTATGCATGCCTTTTCTCTGCTCTGACCCAGTGCAGTGATCCAACGGGCTCGGTCACTCCTGGAAGACACAAAATTGCAATTAAAGCTCATTAAAAAACAAAACATATATACACAAATAAAGTGAAAACAAAGCAAATAAAATAAGTGAAGACAATAAAAATAATTATCACACATATTACTGTATGTGACATACGCTTTGCTGTAAAATAGGTTATACCAGCAGTGGTCATCCTAAAACATTGCAGCTGTTAAGCCAGTCTATGCAGCTCCAGCCATTGGCAGACACGCTCGTCTGTGTCCTGATTGTTCTCGAAAACATCAACGGAGTCAAATATCCACAGAATATGGCAGAAACATTTTATAGGCCAAATAGAATTAGGATCCTCAAGATGGACACTCCAGAGGAGATGAGGTGAAGGGGTTGGCTGTGAATACATACTACTCTTTCCATCATAGATTGTGGTTGTTACACAATTCTGACTTTTTTGCTGTTATCCTGATAGGTGGAAGTCCCAAATCTGCAACTCTCATTAGTCAAACATTTCTTAAAAACACTGTAGATATTCCATAATGTCTTAGGCTGTGTTCACACACCAGTACTTTGGTCAGTATTTTGCATCAGTAGTTGGAAGCCAAGACCATTTGTGGAGCCAAACACACAAAAGGTATAAATCTTTTCATTACGGTAGACATTTTTTTCTGTGTAGGTTTTACTCCAAGTTTTGGCTTAAAATCAATGATGTACAACAGTACTGTGTGCATCCAGCCTTAGCTGGGAATCCCTTTTTGAAGTTGGATTAGAATTTGATACTGCAATCCTGAACTCCAAAAAAACTTTCCATATAGTAGAACCTCAGATGCAGACCCTGACTCCATCCAAGTACCATACAATGCATACAAGTCATAGTAGAGTTCTCAGCACTTGTCTAATACAATCTTTAGGGGATCGGGAAACTGCCAAAGAAACGCACTACGCTGTGTCCATATTTCCCATTCTAGAATGGAGGGAAACTGCATGTGCACCTCTGCTGCAGTAAGCCCCTGTTCTCAGGAGTATCCCAGCAGTCAGATTTATACCAATTAAACATATCCTGTTTCCCCAAAAATAAGACAGTGTCTTATATTAATTTTTGCTCCTAAAGACGAGCTAAGACTTATTTTAGGGGATGTCTTATTTTTCCATGAACAAGAATTCACATTTATTGTTGAACAAAGCATCAATATGTATTAATATACTGTAGTGATTTCATCACAAACATCAGCATAAGCAGCCAAACTCTGAATAAAAAAAGCACTAGGTCTTATTTTCGGGGGATGTCTTATTTTTGAGAAACAGGGTATATGACATATTCTAAGAATACAGGAAAAGTCTTCTTTTGTGCTGCTAATGCTGATACAGTACCTTGTGGTCACTGCAGATCTTATGTTTTACTATATAAGACAGTACAAGACTATGAACACTCCACTGTCCTGTGCAATGCACTATTCTGTAGCACCCCATGGTGTAGTGTGCACAAAAAGAAGAGGGGTGCCAGGTGCCACAGGATGAGTACCAGAGGCACCAGTTGCCCATCACTGTCCCATATCACAATAATTTAGGGGTGCATGATACCTTCCAGAAAACTGGCCTACATTTTGAACGGCTGGACCTCCCCACATCTCATGACAGATCTAATAAAAAAGTTGCTCATTCAATATTCTCATCTTTTAGTTGGCACTGAGAGTGGCTAAAAAGTATCTCGCTACCTCTCTCTGGGTGATACAGCCTGTCCATGCTTTATATTTCCAGCCCATAGATTTCAAAAGCCATCATGTAACATTTTCGTTCCCTCTGTTGGCAATGCACTTGCTGCAAGGTTCTAATACACACTACAGCCGACTGCTGGGGGTTGCAATACTTATAACATATAGGCCAGACTAGAATTGGTCCTGCAGCTGCAGTGGGTTTTAGGCTAATTTAACATGGTGTCATACAATGTCTATTCCAGCCACACATCGTGGGGGGAGGCTATAGGAGTGTGGACAAAGTCTAAAACTTCTGTTCCACTTTTTCTATGTTCCATAAGCATATACACAAGTTATTTGGCTGATAAATGAATGCAACATGACTGTTTCTCTTTTCACCAGTGATTAGGGTTTTAGTGGAAGTATTTACTTTCTTGAATGTCTTATTGCTGAGAAATATATCCAGGGTGATGATATCCAAGTATTTGGGGTCCCCCCAAAAAACTTTTTTTTAAAGGGAAAAACCCCAGAAAGATCCTTCCCCCCTTCTTTAAAATTTCCCAAAAGTGATATCAGAGAGGCCCCGCACCACATTTAAGGCTTCATTTCTGTGGGGAGATCTCTATAAAAAAACAAAGGACCAAACTTTGGGGCCCAAGGAGCGTTTTTTTTTCAACCATGCCTTCTTTTTTTAAACCCCTTTGCCCACAACAAAAAAGGGCGAAAACAACGGGTGCTTGTAATTCATTTGTATATTTCAAGGAATTATTGGATTGGAGTGTTATCAGGAACTCCTACCTTTTATGAGAGGGAGGAAAAACTTTGGGGTTTTCACATGACAAATCCAATCCAATAAAAACAGGTAGAAAAAAAGATTTTTTAAATTTGGGGTGGAAAACTGAAAAAACCCCCAGCATAAATTAAAGGAAAACTGAAATTCCTTACAGCAATCAGGTGGCCTTCCTGTCATCCTTTGGGTCCCCCCCCCTGCAAAAACCCACAGCCAATTAAACACATTTCCCTATGTTTTCCCTTCCCAATTCCTATACAGGAATAATTTTTTGAAACCCATGGAATATCGGATCTGTAACCGACACCAACTTCGCTTGACAGACAGCACTGGCTTATAACATAGTCCGTCAGTTATTTTTATGCAAAAATTAGAGCTGCATGTAAGACTCTTGTCAAATATGATGGAATCTGCAATGAAGGATGCATATAAAGCCACCCATGACACATGAACAGAGTGTAAGGCTTTCTTTTTTAAAAACGGGGGAAAACCCAAAATCCCGGTTTGGGAAATTTTTCCCCCCTCGGTTTTTTTTTTTTTTTTTTTTTTTTTTTTTTTTGGTTTTTTTTTTTTTTTTTCACGCTGGGGGGGGTGGGGGAAAAATGGGCCCCCCTTTTTTCCCCCCCTGTTTGGAAAAAAAATTTTAAGGGGGTCCGGGCCCCCCCCCTTTTGCCAACCCCCAAACAAAAAAAAGGTTTTTAAAGGTACCAAAACCACCCAAAAAACCGGGTTGACGAATTAAACAAATTTTTTTTTTGGCCACCTTTTTTCGGCCCCCCCCCCCCCCGGTTGAAAATTTGGTAAAAAAAAAAACGTTTCCCCCCCCCCCCACCCGCCCAGGGACCACCCCTTTTGTCAGGCCCCCTGGGGCACAAAAAAAACCCCCCTCAGGCCCTTTACAGGGAACCTCCCCCCCTCCCAACAAAGTCCCCCCAATGCAAAAAAACCCAAAAAGCAAGGGTTTAAACCAGGGGGGCCCCCTTTTTCAACCTGATCCGTTTATAAAACCATTCTTTGGAAACAACCCTTTTTGAGTGGAAAGGGGCCCAATGGGCCCCTTTTAAAAAAAATTTTAAGGGTTTTCCCGCCCGGTATTTTCCTGTTTTGCCGCCGGCCCCCAACGGCCCGGGGGAAGGCCTTTTTTCCCGCCGGAAAAGACCGGGCCCCCCCATAGGGGAACCTTTTCCAGCCCTCCCCCCCTTTCCCTTGAATTGGCCCCCCCTCCCTTTCCCCCGGAAAAAGAAACCCCTAATCCCCGCCTGTTCCCAAAACCCTTGGTTCCCCCGTCCCCCCCCGGGTTTCCCCTTCCGCCAGCCCCAAAAACCCCCCTCCCGGGCCCCCCCCTTAAAACCCGTGTTTTTTGGTGGGGGCCCCCCCCCCGGCCCCCTTCCCCCGGAATTTTCCTTTCCTACCCCAAAGGCCCCAAATTTGTGGACCCCCAAATTTCCCCCAAGGGATAATTTTCCCCCCAAGGGCCGGGGCCGAAAATACGCCGAAAACCCCCCGGGTTCCCCCCGGGGGGGAAATTTTTCCCTAACAGTTAGGTTCCTTTTTTCCCCCAAACCCTTTTTTGCCCCAAAAAGTTGGAAAAGCCTTTGGGACCCAACCCCCCCTTTAAACAGGGGACACCAAACCCCCCCAAACCCCCCATTTCCCCCTAAACCCCCTAAAGGGAAAAAACCCCCCTATTCCCTGGCCCCCAAAAATCCCAAATTTTATCCCTTTTTTCGGGTTTTTTCCCGGAATTTTCCCTTTCCCAAACCCCTATGTTCACAGGAAATTTCCGGGTTTTGGAAATTCCTTTCCCCAAGAGGGAAAATTCCACCCCCAAAATTTCCCCTTGTTTTTGGAAAAAAGGGGGGAAAACCCTTTGGGCCTTTAACAAAAAATTTCCTACCAATTTTTTTCTGCTTTCCCCAAAAAAAAGGGGAAGGAAAGGGAAAAAAAAAGCAAAAAGGAGTTTTTTTCCAAAATTTAAAAAAAACAACAAAAACAAAAAAAAACCTTTTGAGGAAAAAAATTTTTTTGGAATTAAATTTTTGGTTGTTAAAGGGGGTTTTTGAAGCAACACCAATTTTCCAAATTTTTCTGAGAAATTTCGGGTTTTTTATTTTTTTTTTCTTCCGTTGGGGGGATCTTTTTTTTAAAATCAAAAAAAGGTTTTTTTAAAAAAAAAACAAAAAACCATTATAACCCAAAAAAAAAAACCAAAATTGGCCCCCGGTTTGGGTAGGGAAAAAAAACCACCTTTCTCCCTTGGGGCCCCACCCCCCCGTTTGCAATTTAAACTTATCCCCCTTGGGGGCACCGGTCCGAAAAGGTTTTTAAACCAATTTTTTAAAAGGGGAAAATCCATGCAAATTTTTTTACCCTTCTTTAAACTTAAGTGCGCGGCTTGGGGGTTTTATTAGTTTTTTCCCCAAGGGTCTGGGAAAAAAGGGGGGCCTGTTAAAAAGCCAAAACCAAAAAAGATGGAGCAATTTAAAATTAAAAAAAAAACTTTTTTAATTTTTGGCCGCCTAATTTTTACAAAAAAGCCTCAAACCTAATCCCAGTAAAATTTCCAAAACTGCGGGGGGCCTTTTTCAAAAAAAACAAGGGGGCCCGCAAAAAAAAAAAAGGGTCAATTTTTTCAGGTTTTTTAAAAAACCCCCCGAAAAAAAAACCCCCCATTCAAAAAGGCCCCTTAACCCGGGGGAACTCCAAGAATCCCCCAAGGGTTAAATAAAAACCTTTTTAAGGCACAGACCAAAAAGGGGCCTTTGGGGCCTTCCTAAAAAAGACCCCACAAAGTTTACCCTAAAAAAAAAAGAATTGCTTCCCGCCAAAGGAAAAACCCAACCAAAAAAAACAAAGGGAGAAAACCCAACATAGAACAAGGGGTTTAAAAAACCCCCCAAAAACCTTTTTAAAAACAAAAATTACAAATTTTTAAAAAAAAAACTAAAAATAAACAGGCCCCGGGTGCCCCTGGTTATAAATCAATTATTTACAGATGGGAAAATCACAATGGGTGTTTTTGTACTCAAAAATTTGAGGCAAATTTAAAAAGGGGGATTCCAAACCAATGACCCGTTAATTTTAGACAAAAGCTATTAAAAGCCCCCAAATATGTTTTTTAAAGTGGAGGAAAACAAGAGGGAAACAGGACAGGGAAAAGAAACAAAAACTTTGCAAACTCTTTTTTTCTGTCAAAAAAGCAAAAAATTTTAGCTTGGGAATGCTATCAAAGTCATGATACCAAGGGGGATAACACCACAAAAACTTAAAATTTAACGACACTTTGTTTAAAAAACAACCATCTTTCACCAAGGGGGTCCTTTTCGGGTTTTAATTCCCCGGGAATGAAGTGATTTGGAAAAAAAGATACCCCGGGACAAACCCAAATGAGAGATACTGATCCCTGTCCTATAAAAGTGCAAAAAATTCCCCAAAAGAACTACCAAACGACCCTCGCTTACCATAAGCTGAGGACCCGGTTTTTTATTAAAGGGTTTTTTGGTCCCCACACTTGCATTGCAATTTTTTTAAATTTAAAAACCCAAAATGGAGTTCCCCTCAGGTTTCCCCCTCATGGTGTTCATTTGTAAAACGGGAAAAAAGTGATCTGTTTTTTACAGAATCTTTGACAGAGGCTCCTTGAAACCCCCAAAGTGAACCCCGGGGCCTTTTTTTTTCTTACATTATGGGTATAGAAATAATAAAAACTGGTTGGGAAAAAACTGGTAATTTTAATTTTTCAGTACAGAAAGTAAAAGGTTTTCCCCCAAAGAAAATACCGGGAAAATAGCACGGTTTTTTTTTTGGGTTAAATTTTGAAGTTATATTTCTAGAATTATAATTCCAGAATAATAATGACAGAAAAAAAAAAAGAGTTCCCCTGAAAAGAGTGAAATGTAAATTTAAATGTAGCGTTTTGGGGGATAACATTCCCATTCCCTACCCCAAACCCCCCAAAATAAAATGGAAAAAAAAAATGGTCGCTCCATGCAATTTTCATCAGAAGGGGCAAACCCTGAGACCACCTAGCAAAACCTGTCAAAAACCCGATCCAAAAACCCAAACTAACCAAAACCCGGGAAAGTGCAGATATAAAAATTTTTTGCTTCCCCTTTGTTTTTTACAGATACAAAATATAGGGGACTAAATTTTAAAAAAGTACAATGAAAATTTGGGGAAAAAATGTTTTGGGGAAAAATATGAGGGTCCACTAAAAGTTTAATCAAAGCATAAAGCCTTGGGTCCATGAAGGACACCTCCAATCCCCCTAAACAACTACAAATTTCCACCCCCCCCAAAATTTTAAATTTTTTAACCAAAATTTTAAAATTCGGGACTGCCCAAATACGCCTCTACCTACCACCCCCCAGAAAGGCCCATAGACGTTTCCCCTTTAAAAGGGGTTGTCTAGTTTAGTAAATTAATTGTAGAGTGCTGCCTGGGGAAAAAAAAGGGGAAAGGGGGGGGAAACAAAATTTTGTAAGGGCCCGGCCCCCGAAATGGGGAAGATCTGAACTTACAGTTTACTCACCCCCAACAGCCCTTTCCTTCCTCGTCCCCAAACAAAATTGCTTTGGATGGGGAGTTTTAAAAAAGTGGTTTGCTGGGGGCCCGTCTTTATAAAAAGGAAAGGCCCTACTGTTCTTTAAAGGAGAAGACGGTTTTTATTTTTGTCCAAAATGCCCCCACAAGGGGCTGGGGCCAGCTGGAAATAAAAAACTTTTTCACGTTTACTCTCATCACCGTAACAGAACCGAAAATTTTTTTTTTTTGAACCCCTTGGCCCCAACCCACAGTTTTAAAAAAACCAGTATTAATTTTAGAAGGAAAGTCCAAAAGTGGGGGGGGACCCCCCCCGGCTATCAGCCAACTAAGACATGTTTGGGGTGGGTTTTCGTTTGGGATACTGGCTAGTTAAAAGAGTATCAGTTTTAGGGCCCCCGTTCTTATCTTTACTTTTTAGTTCACCCCAAAAAATTTCCCCCAGGGGGTTCCAAAACTCACTCCCCCCTTTTTCCAGGGTTAAAACAAACTTTTGATCGGCTTTACGAAAATCACTCCCTGCTTTTTGTCCCCCGTCAGCCCGCACCGGACCTTGTTTTTCTTTTTTCTTTCTTACTGAAAAAACCCTTAACACTTTAAGTTTTGTGCCCTGCTGTTAAAAAAAACCCCCCTTTAACACCCCAACCCGTCCCCTAAAAAAAAAATCAGCAAAGGGGTCCGCAGAAAGCGAAAGTGCCAAACCCCCTACTGCTGAAAACTCAACCCCCACAATCCCGAAACCCCCCAACCCCCTAAAAAACCCCTGAAACAAAAGCCGTGAAAACCCGAAAAAATGTGGGGGAAAAAAATTTCCCAAAAAGGAAAAATCCCCCTTTAAAAAAAATATAAACCCCCTTTGCTTAAAATGAAAAATTTTCCAAAATTTTTTCCCCACCAAAAACTTTCAATTTTTGGGGTTAGAAAAGTACTGAATATAAGGGCAATTAAAAGGCAAAAGGAAAAATTTTGGAGAAAAGGAAAAAGGTAATGGTTATTTTTGCTTTTCGGAACATTTTAATTTCCCTGACCCCACAAACCCGTTTTAAAGTTTAAAAAGGGACACATAGGAAAACACTGGAAAGGGAAAAAAATAACACTAACATGAAATTCCCCCAACATCTGTGAAATTTCCAAACCCGGGTGCCCAACTTTCTAAAGGTTGAGTCCTTTTTCAAAAAAAAAACACTACACAAAAGTGTAGGAGAAAAATTTTTTTTTTTATTTCTTAGGGGCCGTGTCAAACAAAAATTTCTCCCCCAAGTTCGGAAAAGTAATAATGGCAAAATTTAAGGAAAAATAACCTAAAAAATACCCAAAATTCGTAAAGCATTTGGGCATACAAAGGGCTCCCCCTACTCTCCTTAAGGTTTTTACTTTGTTTAAAAAAAACTTTCCCCCCTGGCTGCTTTTATTGGAAAAAGAGGTAAAAAAGGGAAAAGGGGGTTTTTTTAAATGAAGCACTTCCTTGTTCCCCCCAGGGGCAAAGGTGTTACTTGGGAAGTTTTTTTTTAAAAAATTAAAAAATTTTTTTTTATTTAAATTCCCTTATACATGGAAAATTTTAAAGCTTCAAAGTGTAAACCCTTTATTCCTTTCCCACTAACCCAGAGTGCTCTGTGTGGGAGGGCAGCCCCCGGTCCAATTTCAAACGTTAAACCCCCCATCCTCTAATAAAAGAGCTCCTGGACAAGGTTGGTATTTCTTTGCAATGTAAGGATAAAATTTTCTGTTTTCTGATACCCAAACCCGGCTTGCAAAAAACCCTCAAAAATAAATGATGCCCGCATTTTAAACATAAAAATGGTTTTAATTTTTGCAAAATTTCCCACCAGAAAAGGAAAAAAAAAAGATACTACAAGCTAAATAATCCCCCCTTTCCCCGGGCTCGGGGATTGACGTATAGCAGTAACCCCCCCTAATTACCCGGGTAAATTTTTTTTAGTTTTTTTCCCTTTTTCCCTCTTTTTTGATTTGTCATAACTTTTTTTTTTTTCAATACGCAGCTTTAAAAGAACTTTGTTTTAAACCCCCCAAGGGAAAAAGCCCAACTTTTTTTTTATTTTTTATTTTTTTTTTTGGGCCAAACAGTTCAGGATTCAGATCAGAAAAAAAAAAAAAAAGCATTTTTTTTTTTTTTTGCATTGCTTTTTTTTTAATTTTTTTAATTTCCTACAACCCAAAAACAATCTGTTAAAAATTAAAAAAAAACCCGGGTTTTGTTGGGTACCCGGTGAAGGCCTTTTTTTTTATTTTTTTTTAAAATTTTCACAAATTTTTTTTTGCATGGAAATTTTTTTTTCCAATTTTAATTTTTTTTTTTTATACATTTTTTTTTGATCGGATTGCGGGGTAAAAAACCTTTTTTGGGGAAACTTTTTAAATTTTTTAAATTTGGGGTTTATTTTTAAAAATTTCCCGTATGAATTTCTGCCAAAAATTTCAACACTGTAAAATTTATTATACTGGGCTGCTTAAAAGGCCATTTTCCCCCAACAATCAGGGTTTTTTTTTTTGACAAAAAAAAAAATGCCATGGGGAAAAAATTTTAAAGTTTTCAAAAGGCCCCCTTAGTTGTCAAAGGTCTCGAACTGTGGGAAAAATTAAAAGGGGTTTAAAATTTGGGGGGGATCAAAGGTTTTTCCCCCTCCTTGCCCCCAACCCCCCGAGCCAAAGGAAAAACCCCCTTAAAGGGAAAAGAGCTGTTAAATTACAAAAGCTCTATTCCCATCCCAAAAAGAAGGGCCCCCCCACCCCCCCCAAACCCTCCCCCCCCCCCCCCCACCCCCCCCCCCCTTGCAAAGATGCCAAAAATTTTTAAAATCAAATTTCCCAACAGAGGAAACCCCCCCGGGCCCCCAAACAAAAAAAAAAAAGCAGGTTTTCATTAAAAGGGAAAATTTTTTTCCTTTTTGCCCCCATGGCCCCCCAAGAAACCACCCCCTTGAAAAACTGTTAAAAAAAAATTTCTTATTTGCATCGGTCCCCCCCTTTTTTTTTTTTAAAAAGGGGGGGTTTGGTTTTCCAAACCAGACATTCAGGGGATCCCCAAAAAGGTTTTGCCCCTAAATTTTGGGGAAAGGTTCAAGGTTCCCCCCGGATCTTTGGAAAAAAAGGGGCCCCCCCTGAAAAAAAGGGCTTTAAGAAAAAGAGGACTTTTAAAAAAAAAACTTTCCAACTTTACCCCTCTAAAAAACTGTTCAAAAATGGGGTTTTATTTAAATAACTTGGCTGATCAAAAAAGCCCTTTTTAAAAAAAAATCCCTGTAAGGGGATCCTCCCCACCCAATTTTTTCAAATTTTAAAAACCAAAAAAAAAAACCTAAAACCCCAAAACCAAAATTTAAAGGCATATCCAACGACATCGAAAATTAAAATATATTATGAGTTGGTTTTAAAACCCTTTAAAAGGTTTTTAAATTTTTTTTTTTTTTCAAAGAACAACCCCCAATTTTTTCTAACCCTTTTTCTTCCCATACTTCTTTGTTAAACCCAACCCAACCCCCTTTTATGTCCTTTTATATATGAAAGGGGAAAAACCCTAAAAATTTCCAAAATTTTTCACAAATAGCTGATTTAAAAATAAATTATATTTTTACTTTTTTTCTCCAAAACCCTTCCCTCCTTAAAAATATTACATAAGCTTATTAGTTTCCCTTGGGTCCACTCAAAAATTAACAAAGGGGTTTTAAAAGGCCTTTTCCAACTTTAATTTTGGTCCCTTGGTTTTTGAATTTTCCCCCTTTTTTTTTTTTCACAAAAACCCAAAGGTTCCCAACCCCCACATTTTTTTTTACCAAAGTCTTTTCCCCCAATTTTTTTAAATTTTTTCCTTAAAAACCCCCTTTTAGAATTTAAATTACTCCACTTGGTTAAAAAACCCCAAAAAGTTTTGGTTATGATTGCCAACATAGAAATGTTGAAGATTGTAAAACTTTATGCTGAAAAGCACAGGGCCCTTTTTTTAAAGCCCTGGGAAAATTTACAAAAAACACTGCGCTAAAGGGTCTCCAACCAGCGTTTTTAAAAATTGCAGCAAATATACAAATACGATGGGCCCTTTTTTGTTTTAAATAAAAACCAAAAAATTCCCGGCTTCTCAAAACATAGCCCCAAAAAAGAAAATTTTATTTTGATGGCATATTTTTTTTTCCGGCAGGTTGGGTTAAAAAAAAGAATTTCCCCTTTTTCACAATAAAATTAAAGAAAATTCACTTGTAATCTCATTTTTAAAAAAATTTCCACCCCCGGGACAAAAATATTTTTCCCTTTTTTTTAGGGAACAAAAATTTGGGTTTCCCTGCCTACTATTTGGGTTCTTTTATATATGGTTGGGAATTCTATTTAAAACCCTTTAATTATTGTTTACCTATTTCGGGTGTTTTAAAATTAAAGGTCAATACAGGTGGACCCAACTTAATTTTTCTATGGGGCCCTTTTGAATTTCAAATCCAAACCCCCCGGTTTTTTTTTCCGTCCCGCTTTGTGAAAATTTTTAAGTTAAAATTTTTTTTAAAAAAAAGGGAAGTTTTTTTCCCCCCCCACAAAATATCCAGGAAAAAAAAGGGCAAAAGCATTGGGGTTTTTAAAAGGGATTTTTCACACGGGTTTGGAAAATTGTTTTTTTAATTTTAAAAAACGGGTTTTTTAACCATCTGGGCGGGCCCCCCAAAAAGGACCCCAAAACACGTAACCAAAAAATGAGCAAAAAGTGATTTACAATTTGCTTTTAAATTTAAAACGCCTCGCGGTTCCTTTCGAAAAATGATCTCTGATGCTTTTCCTTCCCTTTTTTTTGTCTTTCCCGATCCGTTCCAAGAACTGCAGTCAATTCTTGGTCCCAAAAAAAAACACCCGCAGGACCCCTTTTAAAAATTTTAAAAATGGGAAGGTGGGATCCTGCTTTCAAATTTAACACACATCCCAAAAAAATGCAAACTGCGTGTTGGGTCTGTTTTTTCATTTTGAAAACAATCTGGGGTTTTTGGGAAAGGGTTTTTTGGGGTCCAACCCCAGATTTCCCAAAAACGGATCCAAGAATTGCCGTGGGAAACGGGCCCCTTTAAAAATTGAAACAGGGTTTCAAAACCCCTTTTGTGGGAAACCTTGCAACAGGGGCAAAAAAAACACAAAAGGCCCCGTTTTTCCAAAACACTGGGCATTAGTTTAAACTGTAAACCTTTGGGCCTTAAACAAAAAGGGAAAGGTAAAGTAGAAGAGCCCCAAAAGGGTCCTTGCCCCCCACCACTCATTCCCCCTTTGGGTTCCTTGTTTGGGTTGGGCTAAATGGTGAGTCCCAACATAAGGTGGACGGGTGTAAAATACAGCATTATGAATCAAATGAAAATTATATTTACGCTATATATTTTGGGAATTTTTTTTGACTAAAATCAGGATCAGGCCCAAAATACAAAATATAAGTAAAGGAAGCTTTATAATTCTTCTGTTCTAGACTAAATTAAAAAAGACTCCGATTTCAACTCAGATTTTCCATCTGTTACTTATAATTAAAAGAAAAAAAATATAATGCTATCCATTAACTAAAAATCACTTTGTTGTCTATATTTTTAGATTCTGTCCATACTATGGTTATGACAATTCACTTCCTCCTGCCAGATTAGCTCTGCCAACAAATTTGTTTAACTGAGGTATCCTATTTTAGATCTTTTCTTGGGTGCCAAAAGGCTCAAAACTAAAGACTATGGACAAGTTTAGTATTTATGTCGGGGGCTTTTACAATATACAGTGGTGCTTGGATGTTAGTGAACTCTTCAGAATTTACTATATTTCTGCATAAAATGCATCTGATTTTTACACAAGCTCTAAAAGTAGATAAAGAGAAGCAAATCAAACGAATTAGTCAAAAATATTAGACTTGGTAATTTATTTATTGACAAAAATGATCCAGTATCCGTGAGTGGCAAAATCATGTAAACCTGTAAGGGTGCTTTCACACGGTGCTTTTTTGGTGCGTTTTTTCAATGCATTTTTTGTGCAGGAAGGCACAGCAATTAATGCTGTACATTGCTGCACAAAAATCGTGGCAAAATTCGCGGTAATTACAGCGATTTTACCGCGAATTTACCGCGATACACCATTAATTGCTGTGCCTTCCTGCACAAAAACGCATTGAAAAAGGCATCAAAAACGCACCAAAAATGCACCGTGTGAAAGCACCCTAAGGGTAAGATAGTTTAAAAGTGAAATTAGATGCAGGTGTTTCCAATCAATAGGATGACAATCGGGTGCAAGTGGGCAATCTGCTTTATATAAAGAACAGATACCTATCAAAATCTGATCTTCACAACATATGTATGTGGAAGTGTGTCATGGCCTGAACCAAGGGGTTTAGACTCCAACAATCTACAGTCAATCAGACTGTGTAAAAATGGAGGAAATTCAAGACTGCTACTACCCTCATCAACAATTGTTATCCCATTGTTTAAAAACACTGATTTATTTTCACCTTTAAATTATCTGCTAATGTGATAAGTTAAAGCATTTTACAATATGGCCATCATCACAGCTTTCATTGAATCTATCAACCAATATTTCCATTCTGCCTGTGCAATAAATTATGCCCATGTTTCACCACTCCATAAACAGGTAGATTTGCCATGCCATTAAATAGATTTTCTCACAACAATGATTACCTTTCAACATGTAGAGAAAGGTAAATGAAAACCATTATTAAATACATTGCTTTTTTACGTTGCTTTGTTGAGGAGATGAGAGAGACTTTCTCTCTTTTGAGTGCACACAAGTTTCTCTCGCTCTTTTCTCCCATATCTTTATTGCTGCAAGCTGCTGTCCAAAGAGATGTCACTCCCAGTTGGGTGTAATCTAGGAAAGAAGCTTTGTTTGCTTAAGATAAGGAAACGTTTTCACTCCTTAGGGTATGGCCACATGGCAGGTGTAATATGTATTTTATCGTCTTTTGAGCGGGAGACTGTTCTGTCCGCGTTTTGCAGATTCGCCCATCCCCTTAACCATTGACTAGCACACCTTCCGCCCGAAAACCAGGCAGAAGAATGTGCATGTTGTGAGTTTTTCGGAACGCCAGTGATGTGAAAATCTGCCCAGTGCAAAACTGTGCAGTGTAGACTACTGAGCGGATTTTCTATTGACATCTACAGGGATGGTTGACAGTCGGTTTTCAAAGCCGAAAACCGTCTGAAAAACCGAGTGAAAGCCCTTGCCGTGTGGACATACCTTTAGAGCTTTGTAAGCTTGTGTACTACAGATTTTACATCTTTTGCAGTCACAGAAGAGCTGATATGCCAATCACTGCTAAAGACACACTGACAGCTTAATCAGGAAGTGCGAGTCAGAAGCTCTCTGTGACTTTGTGAAATTGCATGGTGAGAACACCCCTTTAAGGGAACAAAAGGTGTAAAATTACCTAATGACTTATTAAAAGATTTTTCCTAAAATTGAAAAACCAGTAAAAGACCCGTGAATAGAAAATAAACTTAAGCTTGCAATAGACTTTCATTTAAAATTCTTTGCTGTTCCATTGTTGTAGCCCTCCGCCATTCAGATTTTATGATCTTGATAGGACTTTTTTCCATTATTATGTCACATGATTGCGGTGGACAAACACTGGTCCCTAGAGACTTATGACATGGCAAATATTTCAAGCAGAATAATCAATGTTTCGTGCCGAGAAGCTCTAAAGCTGTTTTTCAAGTTAACACAAGAATAATGTGTTGTTTTGTAGATTGCAAAGATTTAATGAAATGTAAAATTTTCAAAAATGTATAAAAACAACAAAAAATTATTTCATATGTACTAAGAAATAATAAAGTATAGGAGGCAGAATTATGCCTAAGACACTATACAGGGTTTCCACATTGAAATTACACGCTACCAAGTGCATAATTTCAACAACTCAACAAATGCGTTTTGTAGTGTGCAAATGTACGCGCTGCAAATCCGACGTATCCATATACCCTTATGGTGTTGATTGCTGCCACCCAGGACATAAGGATCAAGGATTTGACATCTAATTCAAATACAGTGAAGCTCTACAAAAGTGATATTTACTCAGTGTTCCTCTAATTGTAAAACTGTAACCAGCAGCATAATCGGTGGAGTTGTAGTTTCAGAGCAAATGAAGGGCCTCAGATTTCAGACAAATGTTGCAGACAATGGACAAACATAGTTCAGAATATTTTCTGCAAATGAATATGATTTCTGTCATAAGAAAACAAAGAATCCACCATGGTATAGCATTCCCTGTAGTAAACATTCAATACAGATGAAAAAGTCTACAGGGATCTGGTTCAACTAGTAAGGCAAGTTAGTAATTTCATTAAATATATTAAACCCGTTTGACAGCAGGCTGGGTAACATGTGCATTACCTAACCTCCAGCGTGAAACTGGATATCTATAAATCACTCGCCATACATGACAATTCATAATTCAAAAGCGTGCTGCATACTTGAAGCAGACTTTTTAAGCAGCCTAGACAATATGTGTAAGTAGCACACGTGTGGATGTCCACAACTTACGGCTTACACTTAATTGTGAAATAAGTAGTCTACAACTTCTTAGTCCATGTTTTTGTGACTTTATCATGGTGACCCAATCAATGTAAATTTTAGTCATGGCACAGACGTTAATATTGGGTTTGCTAAGCAAAGATGGCAGAAGTTAACAGAAGATTACACAAACAGGCACTCTAAAAATCGCTTCACTTTAGCAAATGGTCAGAGAGTCCACAACTGGGGAAGCATGGATCCAATGAAGACCAGGGATGCCAGCTGTCCAGACCTCAAATCCTAGATGCACTGAAGGAGGACAGTATCTCCTCCAATGCATCTATGGTGGCAAGTCTACCATTGGGAGCAGAATTACTTTGGGGACACAGCATAAGCATGTTGCTTGTGGTGGTAACTAAAAGTGAAGAGGCTCAGGGAGAGTAACTATATATGTTTTTCTGGTTTGGTCTGGGGTCAAAACAAATTTGAGGGGTTGGTCTAGAGCCGACTAATTTTAGGGGTCTGGGATTTGAAATGAGCTTTGCTGGCCGCTCACAGCTAGTTGCAATCCGGCCATACATGTGAATGAGAAGGGCGGTGCAAGCGGCCATCCTCCTCATTCACTCCTATGGGTGTTTCGAGTATATCCAAGTGTGAGCGCCCAGCTATGTTTGGAAGCTCCCATAGAAATGAATGAGGATATCCGCTAGCATTCCCCTCCTCATTCACATGCATGGCCGGATCGCAGTGATCTGCGAGCAGCCAGTAAAGCTGATTTTGTGTAGTGAAAAAACCCTTTTAAGGTCTGGTCTGAAGTTTGTTTAATTTTTTGCACCTTACACAGGAGGCTTTCATGCATTTGCAGCGGTCCTTTTTGAAGGCATGACTGTGTTAAAAGGGTCTCAAATCTATGGGAATGGTCAAAATCAGAATAGGCGTTCCCGGAAAGTATAGAAAAATGGCATATTATGCACAGAAATTTGAAATCGGATTTTTAGGAAATATGTTGAGAACAATGGGTCCTTGGTGCAGATTGCTTCAGACGTTTGGCATAAACAGCAGAACAGGAATTTATTTTATATATAGAAAGATTTGATAGAAGGGGGCTTTGCATGTTTTTGTTAAAAAGGCCCAAGTGTAGCTAAATGGGAGGCAAGCCACATCCAATAGTCAAAAGTGATTATGCAAGTCATCTGCACTCAAAGTGAAAAAACTGAAAAAAACACACGGCTAGTGACAACAACACTCTGTGACGAGACAGATAGGTTCACCAGACTGTAAAATGCTGTTGTACATTTCACATAAAGCTGGGGAACAGGAAATCTTGAGATTATCTTCACAGATCTTTCCCATATGTAACGGTAACAGGTGTGGACCACAGAATCTGGAATCCTTCAGTCAGTCAAATGACAATCCGTCAGTACTGAATATTTTTGTACAAGGAATGGTATGATTGATGAGTAATTCAGAATCTACTAATGTGAAAACCATTTACAGTCCAAACATGAGAAATATTCATTAGCAAAGCTCCCTAGAGGAATGCGTACATTAGAATAATGAGGAGTGCTCACCGACAGAACATTCCTGGCAATGTGAAGCACGTTACAGAAAGCTTCCTCCCATTGTGTGTCATACGGTGCATTCTTTCATGCCTGTTACTCAAGGTAACACACGACTCGCCAGACAAGCCTGATGTCTTCTACAAACCGATCAGGATAATCGTTGCATCAGGCCTGCAGTCCACGTGTCACCTTGCACAGGTAATACTGTCATGTATGATGCATCATGTAGATAACCAGCATCACTTTCCTATCACTTCCTCACAGTGCTGATCTCTATCATCACAGGAGAGTGCTATCCATCCAGTAGTAGTGGTCAGTGACTGTCAGTGACAAGGACTTAACAAAGGACTTCAGAATATTATTTATTTTAAAGTACCAGTGCCTTCCATGGTGTTGTACATATGAAATACAGAGGCGCCTTCAATACCTATCATACCTAACATTAAAAGCAGGTACAAAACACATTAGCTGAGTGATAGACTGACACAGGACAGACAGCGCATGTCCACAAAGGATTACAATATACACCCACAAAGACAGATGGCCAATTCAATGCAAAAATAATAATAATAATAATAATAATAATAATAAAAAATACTCCAAGACCATGGCTGTAAACATAGTTTTTACCGGGAATTTAAAGCAAAAAAGTTAAAATGTTCCCAGAAGTGTTTTCTTTGGAAAACTGCATGTATGTGAAGGACAGATATTCTCCTTTCTGAGTCACTCATTGCCTCTCACCCAGCCAGCCAGTAAGCTCTGCTCTGCCCAGAGGAGGGGCAAATACCCCAAAACAGCTGTATGCAGATGAGTGATACTGGCTTGGCATGAATCCTTTTTGTTTTCCAAGACGTGGTGAGTCACTAGTGCACTTAGGATTGTTACATCCAATAAACGGCGCTACAGTGTTCAGGTCTCTTCCCATAATGCCTTGTTTTATGAAAGTGCCCATGAGGTGCAAAAAGAAATCTTAAATCATCACACCACTACATGGGAATATATCTTCTAGGGAAGGCACCCTTTGAATGACAGGAGCTGGCATACTCCTCCAGGACTGTGACACCAACAAGTTCTATCAAACATATGGAGTACTAAGAGAAAGCTGAATACCAATATTATTTTATCTCGTTAGATTGAGTGGAGTACCAAATTCAATGAGTTTATAGGGGAAGTTACCGAGTTTAATAGAAATAAGGGTCTGGGGCGCGGAACCGGAAGCCCATGGAGACAGGTGCTTACGATGAGGAGGCCCCACTGTCCATGATACTCTTCTCACGCGGGGAGAGAGGATTCCGCTCCCGCCATACTTGGGCACCAAAAGCGGACGCTCCGAACAGCTACAGAACCTCCTGCTCTCCGCTTCACTCCGCTGCGCTAGTAGAGAGATTGCGGAGTATTTTTCTAGCACTCCCGACGGCCGGGTCCCCTGACCTAGCACGCGGCAGGCGCCATCTTCCCTGTCATTCAAAGCAGCCAGGACATAGTGCGCCATCAATCACCAACGAGCACAGCCGGCGGCTTATTCTACTACAGCCCTCTGCAGGACTCTAAGAAAGTGCAAGACTCCGGCACGGGCTCTAGAGCGGTCCCCCCTCACGAACATTACTGTACCGGCAGGGAGACCGGCACACTCCCTACTCTCACAGCTTGCTCAGGTCAGTGACCCTTGCATCACTGGGAAGCAGCCCTGTTATCCTCACTGCCAAGCACCGGATGAGCTCTCCCTGCACTCCCACGAGTCTCAGTCTCTCAGCAGCCCTGTTAACCCCTGCAAAGACAGGAGAGTTCAACCTGCCTCCCAAGGCGTCTCAGTCTCTCCGCTGCATCTACCTCTGCTCAACCACAGCGGGCAGCACCTGGTTAACCCCTGCTCAGCACCGGAGAGCTACACTGTCCTACCCATCGGCCTCTCAGTATCTCTGCCTGGACACCTGGAATTATATTACTATCTGCAAACCCCATGTCAAGACCAGGAGTCTCCTGTGGCGGGAATCTACTCACCCCCATAGATACAGAGGGATAGACGATCACAGCCTTGGAGACCTAATAATGGTCTCCCAAAGCCCAGAGGCGAACAGCAGGCCCCAAGAAGGCTCGGGCACTCCTGTGCCCAACGGCTGGCAGCGTGGAACTTAGTTTACTTCGCTAAAGAGAAGACACCACAATGGGGACACTGAAATGCAGAGATGCAGTGGGGTGGTCCACCTGAGCTGACATCAGGGGATTGCTCCTCTTCTTCTTAAGACGGCGAGGCGCCGCTCCCTTCTCCGTCAAAACCCCGGTTGACACAACAGGTTTGACTGGCGCATACTTACTTGAAAACATATACCTCCAAGGGTCTGATTTTCACGGCGCATCTAGTGGCAGAAGTTAAGGAAACTTGAAGTATAGAAATTGCGCAAATGGCCAGACCTACTAAAGTGGCTGTTGAATGGGTCGAACACCTTAGAAAAGCGCATGACGTGTTACCCGATCGATATATTTCCAACCCTGGAGCAAGTGTGAACTACCCTGGTTGTGTCTCTGACTTCGTAGATACCCAGAAACACCTGGAAGACTTAGACTAACAGGGGAACGCTTGCTCATAACTCAACATACGGGTGTGAGGGGTGCCGGAACCAGATAGGAGAGGAAGTACTTCAAGTCGTCCTTGATAAGCCATCTTTAATACCTAGCCTGGGACTCACTCTGTCCTCACCCATAAAGTTTGGACCGTCTGCATAGAACGCTGCGTCAAAACGTCAGCGTCGCTCAGGCAACAAGGGATTAATTGATGGTGTCACTGAGTTTATGTTGAAAGAGGAGGATCATGGCGCATTCGAGAAAACAATAGCTAAAATAGGACTTTTTGCAGGGCCTCACACGTCTTAGCTCTACCCAGATCTGTCCTGGATCACGCTGCAAAAAGATGACGTATCATACTGTACGTCGCCACTGATATGCCACTGACTAAAGGTCCAGGGCATATGTCCGCGCTATGATGGGTCCAATGGTGTCATCCCAGTTGCACCTATTGCCTCCAAGAATGGCAAATCCGCCAACTACTCGGCCATATGATGACTTGCAAGACTTTTTGCTGCTCAGTGTCTGAATAGTTACGCTGCGGTATTATAACGGGGATTTGGGACTATCTCGGCGCCTCCCCAATAGAATTTCCGAGCAGCCTCCGCGGCGCAATCTGGGAGCTACCAAGCCACGATGCAATAGAGGAGACAGTCTACCAGCCTAGAGACTTATTTGGTAGCGGCGCTGGAGTATACCTGCCCTACACCGCTCCAGTTCTCACACCCAACTTGAGGACACTCCGGACTGAGATGGAATGATTTACCTTCCGCCGCCAAGGCTGGAGTGATTATAGGGAGTAGACATGGCCTTGTAGAAAGACAGGCGTGGCTACACTCACCTCTCCGTCTCACCGCTTCGTCTCTCATCTTTCGCGCGCCCTCCCCTTTTTTTTTTTTCTCCCCACTCTCATTGTCCCTTCCCCCCTCTCACCCCCTAACCCACCTGCCAGGTCTGTCTTTAGGGTTGCAAACTGTTGCGCAGTGATAATAACTAATCAGTGCCATTTTTCTCTACACTACTCCATAGAGGCGTTATTCGGCCTGGTTTACTCTCGTCATAGGTGAAATTTGATTATGTTTGATATCTCGCCCCAATCCAACATTTTGTGGGTAAGAAACTTGCTTTATACCTCACCACTGTGACCGTGTTGTCGACCATCTGTATGCTCTGAAGGTTTAGACTTCTGTTGTCTGCGTACGCCCAGGTTGCGGTCCTCAAAAGTTTGTCTCCCTGACTAGCTGTTGGTTTAAGTCTGAATTCACTAGGGAATTACTCATGAAGTCTCTTCCCAAATCGCACGCTTCGTTATGTCAGGAGGGTCTCGTAGTTCGCTAACCTCCTACTTCCTCTCATCGCCGATTTTTGAGTGAGGGGATATTTTTGGGTTGGCACTTTTCTTTTGCCCACTCTTCAGGCGATACTTAGGCTCTCTTGTAAGAGTCTCACTTGAGGCGGATTTTTCCATGATGGTCTTTAATTGTTTTTGTGCGTGTCAGTTGTCTGCGTCCTTGTATTTTGCTGCCTCCCTCTGTCTCCTGTTGTGAGAGGACTACCGCTTCCTAGTCAGACTCCACTGTTCGTCGGACTTACTGTGACCTGGGTAAGTGGACATCTGCTCTACCCCACTTCTGATCCACAATGGCTGATACTATTTTCATTGTAATGTCAAGGGGGATGAATTCAAAGTAATACGGAGACTACTTTTGACTGCTCTTAAGCGGTCAAAAGACATGTTTGTATTTTTTACAAGAAACCATTTTAAACAAAGATAGACAATTATATTTTTGCGAAACACTTGTTATTCGAGAGCCTTTCAGGACTCACATGGACGAGGTTGAAAAAAGGGCTTGGTACTGCTATTTTGCTTTTTAGTCATATTTGTTCCATTCCACGTTATCAGGATTCAGATTAATCTGGACCCGCAGGGTCTTATGAATTTCGTTAGATTGTAATGTTTAATGTGGCCTATCATGAGGGCACGCAGAAATTGTACCGGGATTGTCTTGTCGAACTTTGTAATTGGGGGGGGGGCCCCCCCAAAAACACCTAGCAAAGGTTAGAGATTGTGTTCTTTTGAACGCAAAATTGTATTGTTTAGCAAATTGGCGCAGTTTCTTGTGCTCTCTCACGGGTGGGTTCAAAGATGCCTAGCTCGCCTTGTTGGGTTTGTGGATGTGGACATCTTACTCAATACTGTTCTTCTCTGAGTAATCTGGAAAAGTTGTTGTTGTCAGGGCAGAGCTCTAACATCTTATTCCTGCGAAGCGGATTGACAACTTGGTGAGGTGAGTTTTCCGGACATGCTTTCGGAATGTTCGATTCTGTACGGGACCCGGTGGAGCATAGCACATCTTCCGCAACTGAGCGGACATTACATTCTATTCCCCCCTATACGGCTCACACTCAGTCTCGATTACTCTTCGGGAATAAATACCTGTATTGCGTCGGCTAGGCTAGGTTGAAATCATACCCTATAACCTGTGTTTGGACATGCTTCCTGATGCGCTCTCTTAATATCTAGGGGAAACTGCACAAAAAAAATATGCCCACTGGCGTCGGTGCTCAATGAATCCCGTTGAAGCGACACTCCCAGAACAGATGAAGATACTGCGGGACAGGCATTAAAGACTACTTCCAACCTGAACAACTGGGTGATCTGGGTGGACCCTCCACCTGGATAGACACTTTGGGAGGCACACAAAGCGCGTGATCGAGGGGACACTGTATCGCCTTGGGTTCCGTATTAAGAAAAACGCGCAACCATGCAAATGTCTCTGCTTCGGGGAAACGTCAGAGAGAGAACCTCGAGGCTTTCTCTGGCAGCTGCTCCGACCAGGCACAGACTTCGAGAGGGTGTTAGAGCTTACTCGAGCTAAGATGTGGAGTCTGGAAGTATTCCAGAACGAAAATATGTTGGTTGGTTTATAGTAGGACAAT
Source organism: Phyllomedusa bahiana (assembly GCA_025379985.1). Classification (NCBI taxonomy): domain Eukaryota; kingdom Metazoa; phylum Chordata; class Amphibia; order Anura; family Hylidae; genus Phyllomedusa; species Phyllomedusa bahiana. Next base: position 179,006 of record JAODAL010000596.1, read on the forward strand.
TATACTATTTTCCTGGAGCTCTAATAAGGACTACCATGCTCGCTAAGATGCTCCAGAGAGGGACGGCTATACAAGAACTCAAAGAACTTTTATCCTTGAGGAAATGTCGTGGTATGATAGTTCTACGCATTCGCTAAAAGAGGGAGTTTGCGAAGTATCTTCCACTTTACTATGGCACAGGCTATACAAAACTTCCGGTGCTCTCTAACTAATTTGCTTTCACATACTGTCCGAACGCTCCTGCATGAATTTTTATCATCCTGCAAACCTCCCTCCTATCCGAGACAGACCTGCCTCTCTCAACGCTCCCGATATTAACAAATAGAGGAGAATTAGGGGATACCTCAAGAATTACCCTCCAAAAAATCCCCCCGGGTCCAGACGGATTTACGTACTTATACTTCTAGACCTTCTCCCCCATTGGAAGATTACTCTGGTGGAATTATTTTAATCATTCCTGTAGAGGGGTGACCAGTTTCCCATGTCATGCTTCACTCCATTCATAACCCTTTCCCAAAGCCAACAGAGACCATCTAGATTGTTCTAACTATCGGCCTATGCCCTTCTAAATGCTGACGTGAAAAATCATTCGCAAATTTTGGCCAAGTCTATCATACGCTTTGCCGGGATTACTTAACAAAGACCAGGTGGGATTTGTTACAGGTAGGCAAGGGGCTGATAACACTAGGGGAGTCGCGCGATAGACACTAATCGAGATAGCGCATAGGAGGCAAGGAGCCGGCTTATGCATCAAGGCTTGGGGACACGGGAAAAGCGTTCGATCGCCTAAATTGAAGTTTATGTCCCGAAGTACTGAAGGTATTCGTCTTTTGGGGCCCACCATTTATGCAAGCTCTTGGATGTCGTTGTTACTCCTGCACCTCTGAGCTATTCGACTCCACAACGCCGATTCCCCCCTGATCAAGCTTAAAACATGGCACGAGGCTGGTGCTGTCACTCTTATCGCCAGATGATCTTTGTCCTATGTATCGATCCACTGGCTGTTTTTTTTTTTTCCGGCCATACGAAATAACCGAATATCACGGAGTATCCGGAGTCCGTGACAGAAGACTTCAAATGTATCTTATTCGCGGACGAACATACTCCCTGACACTCTAAACCAATTACATACCACTATCCCCAATTGCAATCACTCTTGCGCCATTTCTGGCCTTCTTCTCGGGCTACAAAGTGAACTCGTCTATGACAGAGGCATTACCCTTATAAAACATCCCTACCTGGGCTAATTTGGTTCTGTACCAGATCGAACTTCTGTTTTAATTGGAAACAGAGAACCTTTAAATAAAAATTATCTGGGGATAAATTTGAACCCAACATTCGCCATGCTGTTCTCACATAATATCCTGAGAACAAATATTGGAGTGTGCCACCGATACTACTGAGTAAATGGCACACGCTCTACATTATCACTCCTAGCAGATTAGCAAGGCAATTAAAATGACAGCTCTCACAAAGCTGAGTGTACCTGGTTTGAGACCTTTGCCAGGTGCCGGACACCACTAGGGACTTTCAAGCTCATGCAGGCGCCTTCATGCGTTTTAGTTATGTGGCCCCGGGGCAGACACCGTATTCCAAAGTCAGTCCCTGCTGGCCTCCCAAAACTCGAGGGGGCTCTTGTACATGACATCAAAAATATACTGGGCAGCGCCAAGGAGCTTTTCGGCACGAGGTCCTGCTTGGTCGATTCTATACGCGTCTATTCCAGATGGGCAGGTTGGTGAAGTTTGTGCGGTTAGCCCCATCCATCCCAATTCGCTCCTAGTGGTCTACAACGCTCAAACCAGATTGTCAAGCCATTGCTTGGGCCCATGGCTCTGACGTTGGAAGGTGTGGAAATCTTGTCATAAGAATTTAACCTCACTTCGCAATACTCTCACCTATGAATCGTTTCTTTTCCAACCACTGATCCCTGATAGCCTTGCAACATCCCCACATGAAGAACCGTGTTTGATAGTCAACTATTTAAGACTGGCGGATTATTGTGGACTACAGGACCCGAGTGATCTGCCTTTTGATAAACTCTATGGGAAAAGTTTAAGCTACCACCCCCACCACTTACTAATCCTATCCTCGCAGTATTAGCCATTTCTTACACTGATCTCTGTCCTCCACATCGGTATCGATCCCACCAGCTTTGAGAAATTATCGCAGAACAAATTCTTCCAAGCTGGTCTGATTTCATCAATATATCAAATTTTGGTGACACAGAACCCTGCCCAAACCCCGCACCCACTCTTACATGAGAAAAATGGGAAAGCCTTATTTAGGGACGCTCCATTCCCTATAGACAAGTAGGCATAACAATTTGGACCCAGGCGGCCATGTCCTTCGCTCTTGTGTCTCCTACAAAGAAAAAAAATACAAACTGCTGATGCATTGGTACCTTTACCCCCCGTACTCTTGCTCATACACTTTATTACCTTGTCTCATCTGATTATGTTGGAGGTGTAGGGCAACGCACTGGATCTTGGCCCCATATTTTTTGGGCCCGCCCCTAAAATAGAATAACCTCTTTGGAGAACAGTCCAATCTTTGATCCTGATGTTGTGTGGAGCTGTGCACTATAATTAATACATAGATTAATTTAGAGCGAAAATTAAAAGGGATATTAACAGTAATAACCCTGCGCCTAAAGAGCACGGGGATGTCTTTGTTGGGGCTTTCATGGGCCCTAGAAACACATCGGAGGTGTTACCACTACACTTCGCTCTATTCATTTAAAAAATTAAAATTAAAAGCCCTTTATTAATTTGGACCACAAGAAGATTCCTATCCTTGGTTCTCAGGGTGGGGCGGATGTGGGGGGGGGGCTCTGTCATTGTCATCCATGGTGTTCTGAGCGTGTAGAGGCACCACAGGCATATGAAAACATACTCGAGCTGACAAACACACCTACCTTGTACGAGTTATTGCTTCTCTCCCCCCCCTTTTCCTATTTTCCTGCCACACCTTATCCTTCTGTTTATGTATGCTCGTACAGATACCTTCTTGACAGCATCGAGTTTTGGTTATCTATTTGCCTCCGTTTGGGTTTTTGTAAAGAAATGCCATATTCTAGTGTCCAGACCTGGAATGTACGTTTATTCTTACTGCACCATGCTATATTTTACCAACCATCACATTGTATATCGATTGATATAACCATCTTGTTGTCATTTGTATACCATGTCATTTATCTTTTAAAATCCTTTAATAAAAATTACAGTTAGAAAAATAAAACGAAATAAGGGTCTGATTTTTCACAGTTTTTTGCCCATGTACTATGTCTAGTATGGCAGTTTAGCCCTAGGCGCTTCAGTGGCTCGATGCAGTACTAGAAACAGCTCTGCCCAGTTTATAGAAAACGGTGAACCTTTTTTTCTAATCCAACACAAACCTAATCTTTGAGTTAATATTTTTCACAGTATTTAGTTACATAGTTCGTTCTATTTCTTCTTATTTCATAAGGTCCATTTTTATGTTAAGTTATCTATTTATAATAATTCAAGATGAAGATGTCTTTTTAGAAGTCATATTTTAGCAGTTTGACTTATCATGAACTAAACAAATGTCTCTGTCCAGCTGCAAACAGGTAGCGTTCCACTGCATTGTCTAGCTCCTGGAGCAATTCCAATCTTTAAAGTCCAGCTGCATTTTGTCAAATATATCTGTTCTCCAAAAGGCAGAAAGCCAAAAGTCTCAGCAATTTACAGGAATCTCATAGGAATGAGGCAAGGAAGCGAAAGCTGTGCCGCTAAAAACCACAAACCAAAATACTGTTGGCCTTGAACGCAATGTATATTTACATCTCAGTGGAAAAGGTGCTAATTACACTGTACATTGATCCCATGTTGCCCAGAAGGTGTGATGTAAGGTCTCAGTTACGCAGGTGTAACCAAATGTAAGTAAAAAAATTGGGGGACAGTAAGCATTCTCATCAGAGTCCCTGTCTGGAGTTCTGTTCTTCTGCTTTGCTTTCCACTGTAGCTCTACTTGTTCGTACATACATGTAGTTTATGTGGCAGAGTTTTAAGTGCAGTACCACTACAACCTGGAAGTAGTCTAGATCATAGCGGTGCTGCAGACAATAGAATGGTGGGCCGCCTAGGTCATTTTTGTCTTGGGAACACATGGTAGCATAGGCACAAGAGCATTTAGGTTTGTACATGTCCATTTTGTTTGGTGCTGTTTCTCTTTCTCCATTTCCCTGCTTCTCTTTTAATTACAGTGTTACTTGCTGTAAAAGGTGAAAGTCGGGTCAGGAGCAGGTTCTAAGATATTCTGTTTGGGGTTCTTGGATCCTGCCCCCTGATTCAGGCTTGGACTACCAACAATTAAGCATGGGAAACCCCTGGTTGGCCCCTGAGCATGCTGCTTTTCAACTGTATGTGCATCCCAGGAGCCAGCTGCTTGGCAGGGAAATGGGGAGTTGAGTTTTATCTCAATAATCAGAAAGGGGCACTATTAAGTTTGGGGGAGAAAGGCTGCATGCTTACCCACCTAATAGGGTCCAACCTACTTAAATAATAGGAGGCTTACCTACATACCTACCTAATAAATGTAAAGATAGGGGAATAGGTAGGGAGATGCTGGAAAGTGATTAGCCTAAGATATTTGTGTTGCCCATTCTGCAGAAATAAGTCATGGCTGGAAGATAGGAGGATAAGAAAAGTGAATGACTCATCAGAAAAGATGTCACTTATGAGTTACTGAATGAAACTGTACTGTAATCAATTATATGCCCTACAGAGTGACGGTGTACAACTGGTATCTACTATTATATGGCCACTGTATGGTGGTAATTTTAATCATAGTCTACTGGGTTTTATGAAGTAACAGTATGGCAGCATTATTCAGTCACTATACAATAACGATATTAGGTAATGGTGTGGTGGTATCATTTGCCCTTTGTGTTGTGGTATTATTTATAATATTGAACTTGTTACACTGGTTTTGTCCATTCACAGTATGATTACAATACTTGTTTCTTGTATAGTTGTATCACTATTATTTAGAGGTATCATGCATAGAACATAGTCCTACAGCTATTTGTATATTTTTATTAATATAAAATGTATTATTTGGGGATGTATATATCATATAGACCCTTTATGTGCACCACCCGCATCCCTGGTGCTTATGATCATCTACAATTAGGTAAGAAAGACTTGAAAGTCCCAGCACCTTGTCTTTACAGGTTGGCATGGTTATGTCATCAGGCTCATCTGTATCAAAGTGGAGCAGAATGGGGCAAGGGGAATGGGCAGGTGGCAGAAGCAAAAAGGCAGCAAAAGAGGCAAAAACAAATAACAAAACAAGAAAGGCAGTGAAGAGAGACAGAAAGCATGTGCAGTCATGTACTGTAGTGTGGACCCTTGGAAACAACTCCACCAGTGGGCACTGGGCACAGCCCTACTTAATTTTTCATTCTGGATCAAGATGATGGTTTTTCCATTATCTGGGGTTTTGGACTCTGCCCTTTACAGGTTTGGTCTATTATTGCTGTGGGGTGAAGACTTTAGCCTTAATTAAGGACTAATACAGTAGTCTTGGCAGCTGAAAAAGATTCTTCAGGCCAATGACCCATCACTCTTTTCAAAAGTATTTACCTCTAGCGTGATGTTTGTTAATGGGGAATAGCCGCCTGGCTGAGTGGATTTTTAATTATTTTGATCAAATCTGATTGGTTTACACATGCTTTGCTAAATAACTTATTCTGTACAATTTGTTGGTTTAATGTTAATGTTACTTATTTTTGGTAACTCTAAATAAACATTCCTATCAGTCTTTATCCAATTTTAAGGGGTTGTGTTTGCTATTGTGCTTTATGCTGCCCTGTGTCTCCATGACAATGCTGTCTAATGGAACTACATGTTAAACTGCAGAACTGTGTACTACAGAGAGGCAGGTACACTGTATCCCGCTGCATGATGCCATCATATGGCACCACATCATAAAGATCTTCTCTTTTAAGGCAATGATTGCAGGTAAGATTACCTCGGTTATACAACAGCTTGTCACAATTAAGTATGAATCCAACACAAAAAAAAAAATATCTGTACACATCCATAATAAACTGTAGACATAAAGAGACACAGTCTAGTCCCATGGGGTGCTATGGATATTGTATTACAACTTTGTGCTACTTGCTTGGTGTATGATCCCTCATTGTTTGTTTTTTCAGAAAAAATGAAAATGACTTATCAATGTATTGCCTCATTCGCCTTGCCCAATGCAAATACTGGTATGGTTAATCAGTCACACAACTGAAAATTATGCAGAAACCATTATGCCAGTTTATGTGTGCAGAAAATGTACCACATCTATACAATGTACATATTCAACTTTAAGCCAAATTTGCTCAATGTGCCCTTAAGGAGGAAACATAATTAACAAACTTATTAGGCACACTCAGAATCTGCTACATCTACTTTTATAGTTGTGGTCTGATAATTATTCCGATAAAGCAATCTATTTTCTGGGTGGTTTCTGTACTGAGTGTTGAGATAATCATGGTCAATACAAAACCACTGGACAAAGCTGTGGTTTGGAAACATCAGTCCGTCATCTCCAGTTTCCTCTGAGGAATTGGATCATAAATAGTTTATGTGGGGAAATCTTACTTTATTGTGTTGGGTGATGTTGTGTCGCCAGGAAAGCCGACATACTTCCTCTGATGAAAAGATCAAGTCATTTGACGTTTTTTATCAGATTAAAACAAGCATCTCTCAGGACTTCAGTATAACCTGAATGACACAGAATAACTGCTCAGATTTACAGTGTACCTGAACCAGTTTTACACTTGGCCATCTTTTATGATCATTATTATGATTATTTTTTGAGCATCATTAATTTGAGGGTGCTGTGCAAACAAAAGAGGTTCAACTACATAATATAAGACAAGGACAAATACAATGTATGCACTAAATAACAAACCATTACAGAAGAGAGGATCCTGGCCACAAGAGCTTACAATTTAGAGAGGAGGGGAGGAGACAGGAGGTGAGAGGCAGAAAGTTTTGTATTATGATGTAGGAGCAGCAGGGATATTGTAAATTGTAGAATATCCTGAAGAGTTAGGTCAGGTCTCTTTTGAAAGTTGTAAATGTGGAGGAGTGTCTGATGGGGTGTGGCAGTATGGGGGATGCATGGAAGAAATCTTGGAGATATTTCTGTGAGGATCTGACGAGAGGAGAGCAGAGAAGGTCCTGTGAGGAGCAGAGATTACGTGAGGGGAGGTATCCGAAGATTATGGCAGATATGTATGGAGGGAGCAGGTTATGGAGAGCCTTGTATGTCATGGTTAGTAACTTGAACTGCATTCACTGGGAATTGGATAATCAGTGAAGGGATTGGCAGAGGGGAGAGACAGAGAAGTAATGAGGAAAGATGTGGATAACCCTAGCAGCAGAACTTGAGAATGGATTAAAAAAGCAACCAACGCAAAGAGCATATATAAAGAATACCAAAAGCCCCAAAACTGACCCCTTAAGGACACCAACAGAGAGAGGACAAGATGAGGAAGGGGGAGTGATAGTGGAAAACACTGAATTTTTGGTCCATGAGTTAAGAAGAGATCGCACAAAGAGCCAGTTCCTTGACACCAAGCAAAGAGAAAATTTGTAGGAGTAGGAAGTGATACAACAGAGGACAGATCTAGGATCAGCCTCACAGAGTAGTAGCTTGAGGCTTTTGTGGTTGTAAAGTCATTGGTGATTTTAGTTAAGACAGTTTCAGGGTTGGTGGGATTGGAAACCAGACTGCATCAAATCAAGAAGTGAAATGGAAGAGAAATGAGAGGACAGTTCGAAATATCCAAGATAGAAGAAAAAGGTTTTATCCAGCATCCAACATTTCAAAAGTATAAAGATAAAATCCCATATTTTAATTGGTGTGCATTAAAAAGGATAACTGCACTAGGCACTATCTATTCTCTATGTTTTTGAAACGTTGGATGCTGGATAAAACTTTTTTCTTCTATCCTCGATTGCTCCATTGCCTCCATAGGTCCATGCACCGACTTAACTTGGCCAGGAGACGGAGATTACCCAAGAATTTTTTCTCTTTTAAATTTTTCAGTTCAAAATATACATATTCTTTGAAGAGAGTAGTAGAGAGATGGGGCAATAGTTGGATAGAGTTGCATGTTTGAAAGAAGAAGGAAAGATGCCAGACCTGAGATAATCACAGTATTGAGGTTGAGGGAATGAGGTGGCTAGCATTTTACCGAGAAGACAGCTAGTGAGGTGGGATTTGGAGAGTAGCGTGGAACACTTGCCATGAGTGACATTAGTAAATCAGGTTATGGGAGAAGAGCGTTGTGCAGATGCATAGAGCATAGATGGGTTGCAGGGACTGGAGGTGGAAACGCTCTGATGTTGTAATTCTTGCTTTTAAAGTATGTGGCAAAATCTTCAGCTGAGATGAGAGCAGAGTGAGGGAGCCCTGGGAGACACAGTAGGGAATTGAAGGTGATAAATAATTGTTTAGGCTTGTGAGACAAGGGAGATGAGAGAGCAGTAAAGTAATCCTGGTTTCAGAATTGAGTAGAAGCTTAAAGTTGTAGTTTGTTTTTATGTATGCAAGTCTTCTATGGAGTGGGTTTTCTTCCAGGACTGTTCAGTACCTCTGGAAACTCACCTCCATTTTATTTTGGCAACTCAGGGTATTATTTTGGTGAGTTCTATAGTGCATGAGAGGTGCAAACAAGTCAAGAGCAGAGGTGATGTAGAATGCAGTAGCTGTTTCAGTGAAATGAAGAGCGGATATGGTAGAGAGAGGTAGGATAGAGTCAGAGAAAGTTTTAGTATCAAAACTTTTAAGTTCTGTGAGGTGTTTAATTTCTAACTGAAGGGATTAGCTTGATGACATGTAAAGGGAATAAAACAGTTAAAATATAAAATTACTTTGGGAAAAATAGTAGTAGAGATGTGGCAATAGGGTGAAAGGCTGTTTGAAAGAACAAGATAAGAATGTCCCTCTTGCGAAATGCTGCAGAGGGATGTGAGGGAATGAGGTGGAGTGATAGACGTAGGGCAGCTAAGGCACAGGTCATAGGAGATAGGTGAAATTTCCATAAAATAGTGTAGATGTAAAAAAATAGAAAGTGCATAAGAAAGCAAGAAAAGTGATCTGAAAAAGCCAGTTGCGGGCCAGTTGGCCATATGGAAGTTGGAGGAAGAGTAGATGCGGATAGAGTGCAGTTAAAAGAAGAAAGAGAAAATTGAGGTAGATGGAGTTCAGAAGGTGAGGGTCCTTAATCACATGCTTGATTGCCAGGTGGGGTGTAAGCAAATTGAAGGCTGCTATAAGGGAGCACAGCCGGAGAGGACATCAGTTTCCATGGTTCTAATCTGAGCCAATAACATTAAAGTGTAGTCGAATAAGTGATCCAGGATTTCTTATTGATATATTGCATGCATCTGCCCTTATATATAAGATCAATTACAAAATGTATTTGTCTACTGTTGATGTTGTCACAAGAATAGATTACTAAGAGACAATTATATTACTGGAACACTTTGAGTATTTCTGCAGCGCTAATTACTCTGCTAACATGTCTATAATTACTGACAATTTTTTTTTGAAAGTGGGCACAATGGTATGGCAATTCTATGTGAAAGAGGCCCTGTGAAATCCCTAACATGTCTATCTTAGTAAATTCCTATTTTCCTTCTCTCATAACTCGTGTTGTGCTGTGTCTCTGGCATCTAGAAATGTAATACTGAATCAGTCGGCTGGGTGTTACCATTCAAGTTTTAAAAGTGTGTCCCTGCGCACGCTGAATCTATCAGCACTAATTGGACAATATTATACCGTGCAGGAGCACCCTCCAGTTGGCAAGACCCAGCTGACAGATTCAGTAATACCTTTCTAGAAGAAATAGCAGAGGAAAAGGAGAACATAGAGTTAGAATAGAAGATGATCCAGAATTGTTATTTCACAGGGAACACGAGTATATACTAAATTATACATATGAGAAAAAGCCATGTTATCTTTTATGTGCTAACCTATACTGCTATATGGGCACCCCAGAATAGAATACATGCAAGGTGGAACCACTCTATGCACATTAATATTGTTTTTCTCCTTTTTGTGTTCCATGACATATTGTAACTAACAATAACCGGTAAGGATCTAATTATTATTAGGCATAACATTATACACGCAGCATAAAATGTGTTGCCGTTACCATATAGCGATTGTTTGGACACAATAAGATAAGTTACAAGTCACAATAACTAAAACATATATCTATTCATTAAAATACTTCAAAGTTATGAAAGCAATATAACATTTCCAGGTTCCCGACGATGTCTGTTTCAAGCAGCACCTAGTAACATAACACTTGATATCAAGTTAAATTTTGGGGTGCTTTAAAATGCAAACACTTATGTTAAAAGGGAACTTCTCATTAGATCTAGCACTGCCTACGGCGTAAGTGAATAGATTTCTGAACATTTCCCAATATGTACTAGGGCATGTCCCCACTGCACGGGTTTACCATCCGAAAATGAGCACAATGGTGCTCTATGGAAAACCCGTGCAGCTGTCCCCACTGCACGGGTTTTCTGTCCAGCGGTTTTTCCGCCCACAGTCCGGCCGCAAGACATTCTAGAAGCACAATCTTCTTTCCGGTTTTCAAATGGAATCTGTGCTTGTGAATGTGAAGGAGAGGGCTTTTCTCTGCTCATCGCAGAGAAAAGCCGCCCCCCTGCGGGCGTGGGGTGGGCCGCAAAACAGGACAAATACCGGCCGGGTAAACCGACCGGTATTTGTCCTCTGCCATGGGAACGCACCCTTAGGAGTAGAAGCGTTAGCACTTTGATTACCACCTGTATGCTGTATGATTATGAAGTTTCTAGCTAGTCTGTTGACTATCACAATCCTGTTCTAATTCCCTGTCTTAGAGATGTTTATCAAGTAGGAAAATATGTGTTTACAGAACATCCATCAGGACTCTTCAGGTTTGCAGCTCCACCCCCATGACTACAAGCAAGAAAGCAGCATACAGCATGGACAACAATCAGAGTACTACTTCTAATGAATGCAGCAACTAAAGTGTTTCCCCGAAAATAAGACACTGTCTTATATTTATTTTTTCTCAAGACAACACACTATGGCTTATTTTTAGGGGATGTCTTATTTTTATTAAGTATAGCATAACAATCTACATTTATCACAAAAACGGCCGTCACAGATTTACTTCTCCCCCGCGACCAAACAAGACCTAAAGCAGAGCGTCCTGCTGCTCACTTCAATGAGGAGACTAGTGCACTCACTTTCTATGTCTCCTTCTATGCCTCAGCTTGCAGCACGTGTAGAATGACTGGGACCTGACAGGGGAAACTGACCTTGTTGATGGGGCTGCCCGCAACTCTTGGTCACCTCTGAGATAGCAGCTGTCATGATGGGGCAGATGAGAAGGGCTGCTTATCTTATTTACCGCCCCACGCCGGTATGCTGCATAGCCACGCCTATCACTATGTCTTATTTTCGGGGTATGGCTTACATTACGCAAATTCTTAGAAATCCTGCAACGGCTTATTTTATGGGTATGTCTTATTTTGGGGGCAAATAGTGTATTAATACTTATAGGAACATGTTTAGAAAGCCAGATTCTAAAGCAGCGGTGGCACATTGGGGAGGGTGGGTATTACAGAACATAATCGGTTCCCTTAAAGTCATATCACTAGAATATGAATAGGAGAGTCCCAGTCACCTCTCCGGTCAGAACAGAGAGGCTCTGGGGCTCGTTCTTGAGACAGGTGCAGGTCCCAGTTGTGATACCCCCCGCCCCAGCTGAAATATCCCAGTGGTATGCCATCAATGTCTGAATTGAGATGACCCCTTTAAACCCTAGCAAGCACTTATCACTTGTAAAACACAGTGCCATTAGCAACATCTGTGAGTGAGCCTCTTAAAGGGGCTGTCTCTCCAAGCTGTTGCACAAAGCCACGGACAGCTTCAGACTCACATTTCATCATTCTTCCTGGTTAGGCTGTGGGTGGTTCTTTAGCAATGATTAGCATATCAGCTCTGTATTTCCAGCTCAAGCATGACAGCAGAAGATGTAATCTATAGTGCAGAAGGCTACAGAGCTCAAAGTAAACAATCAAAATCAATTAATCGCAGAGTGAACACACTCTGTTCTCAAGCTGCCATTCTTCCTGGTGACATCACTCCCTGGTCTCTGTCTAATCGGGAAGGGAAAGCTGGACGTTAACCAGAGAAACCTGTGTGCACTCAGAGCAGATAAAATCTCTTATTTCCTGACCAAGGTAATATCAAAAGTTGAACATATTTAGAAAAAGTCTTGATTTAACAGTTGTTGAAAGATAGTTTTTGTAGTAAGAAAACCCCTATAACATCTGTCATTAACAGCAGCATTTGTACTTTGAAGTGCTTCAGACTGCCTGAAGATAACAACCTGCGTAAACCCACTGCCAAAGAATACAGCTCAACATTGGATGAACTGGAATTACTTATTGGTTATTAGTTAACCTGGTCATTTCAGGAATGCAAGATTATTAAAATTCTGCAATAAAAAAAGTTCTGTCAACCATGGCAAGTCCGGGACACAAACTACACAAATATTACAAAGCATTTCCCCCTAAAATGAAAAGAACACCCTTAGAATTTTCATTGTTGTGAAACAACTAACTTTCTAAGGCTCTAGAACGAAAGATATGTTCAGCTATGAAGTGATACAAAAAGGAGCTTGTACTGTGCACAAATGCTCAAAATTAAGAAAACAGTAACGGGCAGCAAGGTAACAATCCTTGCAAAGACTCTAATATTATTCATACTAGTTGCAATCCAGCTGAACAGATTCAACTCCGATAAAAATGAAAAATATATATGTGGATGACAATTTATGATTGCAAAAGCGTTTTACCCCTATAATTGGTTCTCTGTTAAATATTTCCGATCATTGACATAAAAGCTGTATGGGTTACAGGGTGTTTCCTTATTTAGAACTGTTTATCTCCCTTTTACACATTAAGATTGTGAGGAAAGAGAAGATCTGATCAGGGCCCCTATTTGAAACAGCAAACAGGAAGGTCTGGGGCCAAGTTCTAGTTTATAGATTTCTAATAAGACTTGAAGAAGAAGATTTGACTTGTTTATGCTCTAAAGTGTGCTTTTGGATTAGTACAAATTCCTGGAAATAGAAAATGGACATATTCAGTGTTACCAGCCAAGAGTGAGAAAAATGTCATAAATCTTTTCAATTTCAATGATCTTGGCTGTCATCTTACGGACATTAACGTTTCCAATTCGTTAAAGAGAATATGTCAAGAATTATTCTTTTAAATTCACAAAAAGGGCAACGGCAGCAGTAAAGCAAGGTTTTACTGCTCCTTTACCGGTTAAAGTGAAGTCTCCATTAGCCCAAGTAGAATTATACTAACAGTGCAGGACAATCTGGTCAACCTGACAGAGGCACCAAGGATGTAAGTGTACAGTGTGATGCTGATCTACTGGCAATGTGCTGGGATAAGAAGTGCGCTGGCATAGAAGGAGTCAGAAAGACACTGTGGCGTTAGGTTCTTGGAAGCCTTTACTGATACAAGTCTTCAGGCTGTTTATTTACAGACACATCACTATATTGACAGGGAAATACTCCGTGGATGGGGCCTTACATGTAGTGCACTCCCCACATGCACTTTAGTCTCCCTCTGCAGGATTTGTTAAAGGGGTTCTGCCACGATGTAGTGTTGACGTGGGATTCTCCAAAAAGGATATTTAATCACTTTTCTAAATATATGTGATTACAAAAAGTGAAGCCTCTGAGAGTTACAGCCTGACTAAGATGCCCTTAGTTTCCTGAAAGTTTACATTAGATACGACCAGGACACTTGACAGGAGCTGATCTGGCCGCGCTTGCGTGTGTGCACTTCTTGACAGGAAACATGAATGAGCTTTCAAGGGGCTGGGGAGAAAGTGCAGTGTATGATGCTGTCTGCTGTATAGACAATCCACTGGTTGTAATGTTATTATTTGAGTAAACATTGCAGACACTCCCTTGTTCCTCGCTCTCTGCTCAAACCCTCCTTCTCCCCACTGCAGCCATTCATGATTTGTTTATCTTTTCTCCTGGGCAGATAAGAGGTAAAGAACGCACTCAAAGCCAAGCAGTCCACTAAGGCTTGGGAACACGTCACCACAAGGAATACTGGACTTGGCGATTGGCTTCACAAGTCAACAGTCTCAATCCCCTCCTGCCTCCCTCTTTACTTTTTTTTTCTCTCTATTTCTTGGAACTCTGGAAGTACTTCTTCCTTCAAGCCTGGTGTCACTGGCCTGTGTTTGCCCCTGCTCCACTGCCAGCTACTGGGCAGATGAGCCCTTTTGCTGGAACAACTTGTCTAAGGCTAAAATCTTGTGTAATCATCTTGTCAATGGTTTTGGGGGATGCTTCTGTCCACGGTTTGAAAATTTGCCCATCCCCCTTGACCACTGACTAGCACACCTTCCACCTGAAAACCAGGCGGAAGATTGTGCATGTTTCAAGTTTTTCGTAATGCCGGCGGTGTGAAAATCCGTCCTGCTGAATATCTGCTCAGTGTAGACCGTATGGACTTAGACTAATAGTGTAACTTCTATCTCTCAACAACAACTCAACTGCCTCACATGGCAGGTCCTTATATGCCTGCAGCCCTCCTTTCTCCCTCCTAGGGTCCCCTGTTAGTCTCTTAACTGGCTGCAGGTTTAGTGCCATAATTAAAGGGCTAAGTCATTTCTACCATTGCTAAATACATTAAAGATCAATATACATACATAGACCACTTTTAGAGTGGTTCCACACTCTACAAACGAACAGACATAATACTAAGAAATTAGGGTGAGTACCGGCTAACGAAAATACATTACAGTTTTTATTGCTGACCTTTTTTTTAAAAAAATAGAGGGGATGCCATCTTTAGGCTAGAAAACCCCTCCCTATATTGCCTAGCAGGACACATGAGGGTAATGAATGAATGTCATAAAGGTGAACCAGAGCATTTACCAAATGGCCTTTCAAGATGTAATAGCTGAATTTGGGGATCTCACTATCAGGACCTACTGTGATCAGCTACTCAATATGAGACCTGTAACATGCAAAGTGTTTTCCAATAGAGACAAAGTAGCTATTTATACCTACTTAAAATCATCCTATTTTAACTGACCAGTGTCATCTATTATAGTATCGAAGAAGAATAGAAATAAAATCTTTCACAATAAAGGCAGGAGAAAGGACAGAAAAATGGTAACCCATTATCTTCTCCCTTGCCCAAGTCACATCATATTCTCTTTAGTAGGGCTTCTACTCTGCTTCCACTTATATTTCCTTGTGGCTACCATATTGATCAGAAAGTAGACAGGGTGTTACAGACAGTAAGCAATAGCAAGCATATCGCATACTAAACACTTAAATGGCCATATGTATTTTCAAAGATGTATTTATAACAACGGTTTTCCATTAAACAAAATGCTAGTGGTTATTACACTCCACTGCAGATATGAAATTTCATGACATGACAAACTGAACAGGTTCAGTCAAATACAATGAAGTATGTCACAGTGAAATATTGTACTATGTGAAAGATAATGCATGTTTCCTCTTTTCATCTGAAATCCATTTACTTTAAAAATGTGCTTACACCATCTGAAGAAGCATTTCTGAAAATGTCATGTTTTCCTCTTCCTAATACTGGACATTATGGTTAGAACAGATTTACCACAAGTCTAGGGATTTTGTATTCTTCTACATTGACTATAAGAAAAGCATAATAATAGTATTTCCATCATTCACTGCAATCAAATGACAAACTAGTCATTTTAGACATCAAGGGCGACATGTATGATCGGGAGTTGCGCCCGATTTCTGGCGGAACCTGCACCTCACCGGTCCGAATCCACTGTCGGACGCAGTGATGCGGTGTTAGGCGCAACCTTCGCCACTTTCGGATTCGCCTAACATAAAGGGGCGTGCAATGGGCGCGCTGTGGGCGTTTTGGGGCGGGACGCGGCATATTCGAAAACTCCGAGGCATGCATGATCGCAGGTCGGCAAAGTGAGACGCATTGCAGTGCTTGACAGCTCCTACAGGCAGACCTAGTTTAATGTGGTCTATCTGAGCGGAGAAGTCGAAGTGGAGCGCGGAATGCTTGTAATGTGCTTGAGTTATACACTGACAGCAGTACACTCGTCCAATAAATGATTTGTCAAGAAGAATAAATAATAAAGCAAGAAATCCTGCTTGGCGGACAACAGGTCCCAGCAAGCCTTTTGTTGTATATACTGAATTGCATTAAACTTCAAAGCAGGCCAAAAACATCTGGGCCACATCTGTGCAACATCTGCATTGGCTTATGTGCTGTTACATTAGTGTAATTTCCACGGACTTTGGAATACATTTGGTAGTGGATATATTTCTTTGAAGCTAATATATATATATTGTCATTAATGTGATTGTAAAAAATGTATTTATACATTGATATAATTTTTCCAGCACTTGTATATGTCTGTTTATTAAGTAGTTCATTTCAATGAGCAAGCCAATTTATTCTTCATACAGAGTAATGTATCTCCGAGGCGAAATCCGTTCCATAAATACATTGCAAATACGTGCCACAAAGAGAATCTTCCGATCCATGGAGATACAGGTGAGGCGCAGTCCTTCTGCACCTAAGTCCCGCACTGCGCCTCACACACTGGCGAGGCGCAGAGGACTTTACACCGCATGTATGAGCGCACCTCAGGCGCCGACATAAATGAGGTGCAGCTTTCACGTTTGAGCGCTCGAAAATGGGCGCTCCGACACGCCGATCTTCATACATGTCTCCCCTACTCTCTAAATGACCCCTAACACATAGTTGGTCTATGACGGTTGTAGTTCTGGATGTAAGTACCATATATATATATATATATATATATATATATATATATATATATACACATACACACACACATATACAGTATATCACAAAAGTGAGTAAAATGCTTATATATATAATATACTTACACACACACACATATACAGTATCCGCAAAAGGAGTAAAATGCTCACATTTTGGTAAGTATTGTATTGCATTTTTTCATGGGACAACACTGAAGAGATGATACATTGTGATACATTGTAAAGTAGTCTTTGTATAACTTGTGTAACAGTATAAATTTGGTGTGCCCTCAAAATAACTCAACACATAGCCATCAATGTCTTAACTGCTGGCAACAAAAGTGAGTATATGCCTAAGTGAAAATGCACAAATTTTAACCCACTGGCCATTTTCCCTCCATGGTGTCATGTGACTGGTTAGTGTTACAAGGTCTCAGGTGTGAATGAGGAGCAGGTGTGTTTAAATGGGTATTATCGCTCTCACACTCTCTTATAATGGAAGTTCAACATTGCATCTCATGGTAAAGAACTGAAAAAAAGAATTGCTGATTTACATAAAGATGGCCTAGACTATAAGATTGCAAACACCCTGAAAACTGAGCTGCAGCATGGTGCCCAAGACCATACAGCGGTATAACAAGACACTTTCCACTCCGAACAGACCTCGTCATGAAAAATGAGTGCACGTGCTCAGCGTCATGTCCAGAGACTTTTAAAAATAGACTTATGAGTGCATAGACATTGCTACAGAAGTTAAAAGGATGGGAGGTCAGCCTGTCAGTGCTCAGACTATACGCCGCACACTGCATCAAATTGGTCTGCATGGCTTTCGTCCCAGAAGGAAGCTTCTTCTAAAGATGATGAAAAAGAAAGTCCGCAAACATTTTGCTGAAAACAAGCGGACTAAGGACATGGATTACTTGAACAATTTCCTGTGGTCTGATGAGACTAAGATGAACTTATTTGGTTCAGACGGTGTCAAGAGTTTTGTGGCAACAACCAGGTGAGGACTACAAATTCAAATGTGTCTTGCCTACAGTCAAGCATGGTGGTGGGAGTGTCATGGTTTGGGGTTGCATGAGTGCTGCTGGCTATGGGGAGCTACAGTACATTGAGGGAACCATGAATGTCAACATGCACTGTGACATACTGAAGCAGACCATGATTCTCTCCCTTCGAAAACTGGTCCGCAGGGCAGTATTCCAATATGATGATAACCCTAAATACACCTCCAAGACAACCACTGCCTTGCTAAAGAAAATGAGGATAAAGGGCCGGACTGGCCAAGCATGTCTCCAGACCTAAACCGTATTGAGCATATGTTGGGCATTCTCAAACGTAGGGTGGAGGAGAGCAAAATCTCTAAGGGTATGTTCAAAGGGCATATTTGTGGGGCATAATTGCGCTTCAATGCGGCCAAATTACGCCCTGCAAATACGGTAATTCACAGCTCTCATTGAGAGCTATGATTACCTGCCATCTTCGTGCCAGGGAAAAGAATTTACTTGTCACTTCTTCCCAATGTAAAAGTCAAAAGGAGCCGAATGTCAACGCTTTAGAGGTGCGAGCTGAAGCTGTGGAGGGCTGTGGAGTCAGTTAGCGAAAGTTCCGACTCCAACTCCTCAATTTCCCAAAGCTCCGCCGCCCATTCCCTCATACATAGTGCTTGTTTAAGTGCTAACTTTACTGTAGTAAAATGCTAACATCAGGCTTTTTATCACCCTTATGATACAATAATCAAGCTATTTAGGTAGGCCATACACTGATAAGCAAAATGGTAACAATGTTTTGAACTTTTGACTTTCAGGCTTCATATCTCACTGTCTACTACAGTTTGGAATGTGAGACTACCATAATTTTATAGACAATCACCTTAGCTAGCTCCTACCTCAATTTAACTTGCAACTATTTAGCATCTGCTTAGTTATGCAGATTCTTGTCATGTAACTGCATTGTTACTGTTTTGCTCCTAAAATGTAAATTTTTATTATTTTGTTAGTATTCTGTAAATCCATCTTTGGCTTCCAGCACTGCCTGAATCCCTCGGGGCTCTGGATCAGATTCAAACATGTCTCTCCTGAAAACTGATCCCAGGTTTCTTCTACACATTCCCAATGTTGGTGCATACTGGTCGACTCAATTGAGTACGAATACAGCTTTTCTTCAACTGTACCCACAAGTGTTCGATTGGGTTGACGTCTGGGGACTTTGGTGGCCAATACAGCAACCCTACTTCATTGTCATTTAACAATTTTTTCACCAGACTTGACGTATGCTTCGTTGTCCTGTTGGAACATTCTATCATCCTTTTTCATATCCATAGTACTGGAGTATACAAAGTAACTCATCTTGTAGGATACTCACATATAGCTCAGCATTGAGACCACCATCGTTCCTGGTCAAGTATCCAACATCTTTGGCTGTGAAACATCCCCATATCATCAGGCTTCTTCCACTAAACTTGACAATTCCTTCAATTTCTCGATTTGTTCCCTCCTTTTCCATTGATTCTTCCAAACCCATTTGCACCCACCAAAATCTGGTCTTTTGACTTTTGTCTCATCACTCCTAATCACCTGATTCCAATCTTTCATTCTTCATACTTTTTTGCAAACTCTAAAACTCTGCTTATGATGATATTGAGGTCGAGGCTTCTTTAACTTTTTCGGCAATCATTCCAAACTTGTGTAATGCGTGTCACACGGTGCTTGCATGGACGTCTGTGATCTCACTATTATGAGGCATATGAACCACCTCCACTGCCGTGTTTGTCGCGCTGGAACTGATAGACCTTGTGATGAGCCAACTTGTTGACACGGCTATTATGCCTAGACGTCCATCTATTTGCTTTTGCATGGATGGACAGCTGTCGTGGCCTCACATGATGCAGTCTTGCAATTTTTTTGGCCAAAAGACTGCTACCAATGAGCTGGATGACGAGATTTCTCTTTTCTTGGGAAATCTTCTTTATGACTGCTCCTCGATTCCAACCAGCGACATTTTGCTTGGAAATCAACCTGATAACACACTGAGTTATTAGGGAATGTAAGAACAGGTTCGAATTCGTAGTAAGAAGAAGAAAAAGATCGTTCCACCACCAGGACTGAAACAGTAACAATGCAGCTACATGACAAGAATCTGCAGAACTAAGCATGTGCTAAACAGTTGTAAGTCAAGTTTAGCTATGAGATAGCCTATATAATTTTCTATAACATGCTAGTAGTCTCAAAGCTGTAGCGGATGGGGAGATATGGAGCGTGAAAGTCAAAAGTTCAAAACATTGTTACCCATTTGCTGGTCAGTATAAAATAAATCTTTAATAATTTGTAAATATGCAAAATTCTTGGCAGTGAGTGGGAAAAAAACATTTTCAACAAAAACGTCCTGAATAACATTTGTTGAGAGAGTCTATGAGATGACCTCAAATCTGATCCAATTATTTTCAGGCTAGAGAAGAGCCTCTCTACACTAACCTGGGTTGGTGGCAAATAGTGACCACATGGGCAACATCTCTAAAATGTTAAGGGTAAAAAGGAATTGCCTCATGTGAATCCAGATTTCATGAATGGTTGAACTCTTCAACTTCTTTGAGAACAAGTGTTGATGGTCAATCTTCCAACAACAAAGAATATCCTCCAGCACTCCAAAAATTATCAAAAATAAAACTCACTTTATTCCAAATAATTTAAAACATGATTAAAAATTAAGGGTTAACACACAGTTGTTTTGCTTGTATCCAATTAGGACAACATTTAAGGGAGTAACCTGTTTAGATTCTTATGGTCACAATTAAGAGCCCTCTGATGCTGGCTCACATGTAGACATTTTGCTGTTTGTCATGTTTTTTTGAATTCTTAATCATGTTTTAACAAAGAATGTGGAATAAAGTGCGTTTTATTTTTGGTAATTTTTGGAGTGCTGGAGGATATTCTTTGTTGTTGGAACATTGTCAATTTATCCATCTAATGCCTACATGTTCCCTCCATGCACCAGGAAGCAGAGCAAGGAATGATCCTGCACGAATTTGACCTCAGAAAGACGTAATCGGGTGAGCTGATCTATTTTTTCTCTTTGATATTGATGGTCAATCTGTTCGCTATGGGAGTGGTATCGTTTCCCCTGCGGCAACGCTTTGCCTGCTCCATGTTATACAAATACTTTTCAAAATTAAACTCCTCATCTGATGAAACTGAAGATATGGGAGCAGTAGCACTGGCAAGACCCAATTCCTCTTGCTTTTGGCACTGTATTGAACTATACCAATTTATTATATATTTTTTCATTTCATAAACGGACACATACTCCCCAATTCCACAGCCCTGCTTCTAAAACAGTACAGTACATGCTTTAGTGAACCCCGTGCCAACGAGAGTTAAGGCAATGCTGGAAAATAATTGTGGTCACACAAAATATTGGGACTTGGGGCACATTTTAACCATTTTAACTTAGGAGTAGACTAACTGTTGTTGCCAGCAGTTTAGACATTAATGACTGTGTGTTGAGTTATTTTGAGGACACACCAAAGTTATACACTGACTACTTCATATTGTATCAAAGTGTCACATCTTTAGTGTTGTCCCATGTGTGGATATGTGTATGTATGTATGTAAGTGTGTGTGTATGAATGCATTATTAATATATTATTATAATATATATATATATATATATATATATATATATATATATATATATATATCAATGGGCAGAGTTCACTCATCAGATGAAAAAGTTTGACGTGGTCTACTTAGCAGAAATCCGGGGAGACACCTCAGATTGTAGCTTAGAGAGTTTTTTCACCTCTGGTTTGGACGTGGGTTAGCCCCATTGTCCCCCGTCCCTCCTCTCAGAGTGGGATCCATTGAGGGTACACACAAAGGAATAAACATGTTCATTCTATTTTATCTGCGCCATGGATTGTAAATCTATGGTGTAGGAAATTCACTCTGTAGTTTACTGTGAATAGCCGCCAGATTTCACAAGGATTTGAGCGAAGAATTCAAAGCCGAATCCACATTGAATCCCTCTCTAACATCTGCTGTGTGAACATACCATAGCCTTAATATTTTCCAGTAAGTGTACATCTACTCTAAAGTGTATATTACAGACACCGTCACATATTCAAGGATAAAACCTTAGTTACTCCTGGCCCCTGAGCACTTCCCATGTTATTATATATTAATAAAAGATTATTTATAGTAAGTGTCAGATGTTCACAAGAGATGATTCTCTTTTTCTGGAGCAAAAAATGCTCTGAATGGAGGTTTATGACTTTTTTGATTTTATAATCTGTACTACTTTCTGTACTTTCTTTGTGTACCGACTTTACAAAGTTAATTCTAGTTACAGGCTCCTTTCCATGTCATTGTTGTTAGAATACAGGAAATCACATTTTTAACGGATGTTTGTAACTTCCTGGTATGTTTTGGTCACTACAGATGCATGAACAATAGCTCACCCGTTTTGTAGACTGAATAAAGTCACATATACAGATTCTGATATTGTACATCTTGGTACATATAACACTTGACTACTTTACCACCAACAAAAATTAGCCATAACATTAATTAAACGATTTAATAGACCACAAAATGCCTAATGTGTTTTGGAGTCTTAGTAGGGTTATATGAGGTTGAGCTGTAATACCAGACACAGCCAACAAACAAAAGTTGCGCTGTTTTGGAAAGGAAAAAATAAATGAGATTACTTTCTCTTAAACACAGATTTAAGATACAGAAGTATTTTCTCTTTACTAAACCTCAAGACAATGTTGCTTCATTTCAGCGATTACACTAATATTGACGGACAGAACTTTTTACTGAAAAACGAGTCACATTGGCATGAATATAGAATAGAATCCTAAATAAACATAGGAAAATTACCTCTTCTTCTTTGTGATAATGAGCACGTCGTTGAACAGGAAGAAGTAGACCGGTTGTTTTATTGTCCGTTTGGAGAATATTCCAGTATCCTCTACAAAGGATGCAAGTTCCCCCCTCTTCAATAACCACCGGGAGGACGACACTAAGGGAAAAGGCTGCGGAAGATTCAACATATGACTTCAGTACAAGTATTATATGACAAACTTACGTTAGAGAAAATGGTGCTATTAAACAGTCAATGTTTTCATAGTTTTGATTCTGTAGAAAGGGTACAGAATATATAAACAGAAATGTAGACATCAATAACAAAGATAATATATCAGTCTGTTTAGAAAATGGGATAAAACACCACCAAAGAAACTATAAATACTTGACAATATTTGTGTTTTAAACTACAGAAAAGGGTTAACAACTACAAAGAGTAAAGTAATGGGTCTCTTGGTTCTTGGCCAGACCATGGGACTAGTGGATGCATGATCAAATGTATTTAGTCTGTGCCAAGATGCTAAAAGGCAAAGTGCCAACACTGGTAACTCCTTTCCGAAATGAAAGTACTCGGTTTCCTCAAAAGAGTCAATGAAACAGGACAATTCAGATGGAAATAACAAGATATCTCAGTCAGTTTTAACTCATCCACAGCCAAAAGGTCTTTACTATAGCAATGATATATTGCTGTGATGTAATACATCAGCACCAAAGCTATTGGATCGCTAAGTCTCTACCTTCTACTACTACTAACAGCAATTGCTGCCAGGAATTAATCAGTTGCTATTTCTTATTAAAAATAAAACTCTGGACCTGACCCAGTGTGGTCCCACAAGAAACCAGTTCTTCTCATGAGATTGAGATGTTTGTTTGGAATAAAAAAGACAAAATACAGTTTTACTCTGGATGGAGTTTATTACATTGAATGGGATTGCACTGACCGTATACCTGTTCGATGAAGAAGCAGAATTTTTGGAGGCATACCTACCTACCTGATGGGATATTCTACTCTCCCAGTGAGATATCAAGAGACAAAGAAAACAGACGGCTGCACCCCTACATGATTCTGGAGCGTTGTGCCCAGGGCTGTCTCTAGGCTAAATTGTACTCAGGACAGGGTGAAGAAATTCTCCCCGCCTCCATTAACATGTTGTGCTATGCTGCAACACATTGCATCAGCAACAACAAGTGCCTGAATATGCAAAAAGCTATAACACAAAGTTCTATGTATAAAACTATTAGTCAATATCACCGCTACCCAAAAACAGAATCCCAAAGCCAATAGTCAAACCAAGACCAAATACTGCCACATCATGACCACATAGTGACTGAATAATACCACAACACCATGACCCCATATAATCACCACACAGTAACTGAATAATACCACCACACTATGACCACATTTCCTTTTTTAAACATAGCTTTATTAAAAGGTATAGTATAAACAACATTACAAAGGCAATCAGCATATAATCAAATATCTGCAGGAACATCGGAAATGTAAGACATTCTTATTAAGAGCACATTACCATGCTACTGCAGGCGCAATTCTATTAGCTTAATAAGCGAATATCAAAGATAAACATAACTAGTTTGATCAGTCCTAAAATACAACTTAACCACCCTAGGGTAGCACTTTGCAATGGCGAGTAGACAAAGTATCTAACAGCAGAAAAACAACGTAAGGAAAACAAATAGTTTCCATAACAGAGAATTTAACCAATCACAAAAGATATATCGGACTCGACCCGGGGAGATCCCACACAAAACGCACCTCAGATCCCCAGTACGGGGCAGATACTAGCGGAGCTGCATAGATCCCAAGCACCAGACCTCTAGCTGCCAAAAGACTCACACAAAGCTGTGGTATTCAGGAGAGGCAGTAAACATTATCCATTCCCTTCACACCCTATCTTACCTGTCCCAAGTCTGAGTGTTAATGGCTCGGATCTCCTCCATCCTTTGCAAGCAGAAGACCTCTTTGAACCATTCCACTATAGTGGGCGGTTGAGTAGATCTCCATTTCCTTGGAATAAGGGCCTTTGCTGCAACCAATAAAAAGATCAGCAAGCTTCCTTTGAGAGCACGCATAGGCATAGGAAGAATGAGGAGGAGGAGAGTCGAGAGATTGCAGTTTAAGGCCCATGATAATCTCAGTTAACTCAATAATTTTAGACCAGAAAGGGCGCAGCTCCTCACATCCCCACCAGATATGTGACATGGTGCCAGGTGCCACCCCGCACCGCCAGCAAGTTGGCGGAACCTGCGGATAGAAAGAGTGCAAAAGAGTAGGTACCCTATACCATTTTGTCAGCACCTTATAATTGAGCTCCTGAATTCTACAGGAAACAGATGCTTTGTGTGCCAAGGTACAGGCCTTGTTCCAATCCTGCGCTAGAAAGGAACAACCCAACTCCCTCTCCCAACTTGCCTGAAAGGCCGGCGGTAGGGCAGTCAGATCATCCACCAGCATGTTATATATTGTCGAAATCAAATGTCTAGGAGGGTGTTGTTGCGCACATAGTGCCTCAAAGCTAGTCAGGGCCTCACTAGATCTAATTTCACCCTATTGACACCAAAGAAGTGCCTGAGTTGCATATACTGAAGCCATACATTGGGGGATCTGCATTGCTCTGGAACACATTCTTCATATCCCCTAAAGGAGGAGGAGGAAACCAGGTCCCCAAAAGTATTCAGGACCAATCGTTGCTCATCCCGATATAACAAGCAAGGAGCAGTAACAGTGAGGGAGGGATTACCCCTCAACGGGGTAAGGGGACCATTATGACCACATTTCACCACCACATAGTGATTGAATAATACCGCAACATCATGACTACATGTCGCCACCACCCACCACATAGTGAATGAATAATATCACAACACCATGACCACTTATCACCCCCACACGGTGACTAATACCACAATACCATGACCACATATCACCACCACCTAATAACTGAATAATACCACCACATAGTGACTGAATAATACCACCATACTGACCACATATCACCACCACATAGTGACTGAATAATCCTGGCCCCAGCCATAGTCTCATCCTGGCCCTGGTTACCAGTAGTTGAAAAGGAGATGTTATTCGCCCTGAACAATAATTATTTTGGGTATCAGCCAGACTGCATCCAGTTTGGTTGCAAACTGTCTGAGACTAGCAAGAAATAGTTTATTTGATAAGGGCCCAGTAAATGATGAGTCAGCACTAGTGCTGACCACTACCAGCAGTGCCACTCAGTTACTGACACTACTTTAATGGCATAGTGGCACTAAACACACAATAATAACAATTTAAACATACATATTAAAAATCATTTATGTTCTGTTACACTGACAGTGGGGTGAGTGACAGCAGTTGGCAGGCAACTATGTGAGCGATCTCAGGCTGGCTATTCTGCAGACTGCACACACTTATCTCTATAGGTGTGTGTATTCTGTCTGTCCAGCCAGAGATCACTAACAGTAGCTGTCTGAGTGAGCCCGTGGTCTGTGGCTGGTCATGCATACTGCAAACACATATGGAAATGAGGCATGCACAGCAATAGTCAGGACACCATTACTTTTCAATTCATCCATGATTGACTGTGGTGTCATATTACAGCAAGCTCACCACTGCTCTACATTAGGAGCCAGGTGGTCCTGGTGTGTAGTGGCGGAGCAGGAAGCAGTTAATAATGGTCTGGCTCCTCAGAAGATGGCACAACAGAGATGGAAGGAGCAAGCTGACGGAGGGGTGGGGATCTTTGGAGAAGCAGCACGCGTGCAGTACAAAAAGTCAGCTGCTGTTGCTTTCGGTCTGTGAAGCAGCTACACAGTTAGTGTGCAGCTGCTAACTCTGCATGGACATTTTCAAAAGGCCGTGCAGCGTGAGATGCCGCCAGCCTGTTATCCCCAGTCGACGGCCTGCCTCGCCCGTCCCTAAGAATGGCCCTGGTTGTGCCTTATATTGCACAACACTAATAGGTGAGTGGACTGTGAGATACACAGTATTTAACCCTAGTGTTACACCAAGAAGCACTTTTCTGCTTTTATAACACACTATCAAAATTAGATCCCACTGTAATGATTACAAGAGCATCACCTTGTAATTTGTATTTTTGATTCGTATAACAGCACAAGTCTTTAAATGTAGCCAGCCTTCAGTTCAAAATAAAGTGCTTACAGACCTTAGGCTAGGTCTACAAAGAAAATGTCAAAATGCCCTGCAAAATCCAAAAGGCATTTTGCCATTTGCTGGACTGCGCTTTTTGGCGTGGATTAGTACAAAAGCAGTGGTCAGTTTTTGGATCTTCTGTCGGCCCTGTACAATTGAATGTATGGGTATCCAAACGACAATCTGACAGAGTTCTGCAGAATATGCAACATGTTACATATTCCGTCAGAATTTTATGCGGACGGTAAAAACTCTGAGCTGTATAGACTACACCACAGATTTTTTATTGCTGTCTAGACAGCACAGGTTACAGTCGGATTTGTAGCGTAGAATGCGCCTGAATCTATGAACCTGTTCTACTGTGGGTCATAGATTTAGCACTTTCTAGCTACAAAGCGACACTTCTGGCTCAGGTAAACCACTTTTAAAGTGCTCTACCTGTTCCAGCAGTAATGTGCCCCGGGCTCCAAAGCTGCAATTACACCAGAACAGGTCTAACTGAGCCGTTTTTCTTGGAAATCGTGTAAGGGTTGGAATACAAACCCCGGTAACGCTCGAGGACCAGCAGAGTTACTCCCTTAAGGAATAGGGTGTGGATTGCCTCAAAAAAGCTGATGCCCAGAAAGGAGAGGCAGGCAGAGAAGAATTAAAATAAACCTTGCTGGGGGAACGAATGCAACGACCGCTCTTGACACCAGGCTAAAACTGAGCAGCCTGGCATCAGTAGGAGGGATATAGTCTGTCCACATGGAGCCGACACGTTTGGTTTCCACCTAGTTTCAGCCTCCTTAGACCTGAAGAAGGGCAACTGTGCTTAACCACCTATCTTAACTACCCTACAAATAAATGGATGCCATTTTTTATTGACATGGAATAAATACTGAAGGGGTTTTCTCACTACAATGATTAGCTTTTAACATGAAGCTAAGGTAAATAAAGGCTATTTCCAAATACATAGTTGTTTTGATTTTGCTTTGGTAAGGAGAGTACACAAGTTTCTCTTGTTACCAACCACATCTCTCTCTTCTGTCTCTTATCTGATTGATCGCTACCAATAAAGTTTGTTTACCTATCTAATTGACAGGCTTTCACCCTTTAGAGCTCTGCAGCATTGTGTATTGCATTTTATAAATCTACTGCAGTCATTTTATTGTAAAAATCACTGCTATAGACCCACCTGCAAACTGAACAGGAAGTCTAAAGCGTGCTTTGGCTCTGTGAAGCTGCATGGTGAGAAAACCCCTTTAAAGATTTGTCTGTCCACCACATAACTGTAGTGTCAACTATTTACTCTGAATACTTCTTAGTTTTGCCTATAGCAACCACTTTCCAGCTCTTATTTTTCCGTGAGTTTTATAAATGAACATCATCCGATTGGCTGGTGGATAAACTACACAGTATTCAGGACTGACATGCATATTTGTTAGAGATTATATAAAAATATATAATATTTCCTAAAAGTAATCTGCTTCATTAATCACAGTAATGATTTCTAATTACTTATATGCATTAGAGCCAAACAAATTGTTTGCAGTCTGGGAAAGACCATTGCATTATCACATTTTAGACTTTCACATTTATCTTAAGTATTGCTTTTATCATGTTTAAAATAGTACTCTAATAAAATCTTATTGTTTAAATTCATGTGTGATTGCACTCTTGTGTGCTAAACATATTTTGGCTTATATAGGTTCATAGGTCTGAAGCTTATTTCTGATAGTTGTGCTTTGATGCATTAGCTCTTGTTGTTAATTTAGCAATCTGGAAAAGACGTAGACAGGATTAACGTCATGTTGTATGGTACACTTGGCAACATTCTTAGGAAGATAGGAAGTAAGGAGAATAAGTACGTGGCAGATTATCCTCCAGGTTATACACTGCCTGATATGTAATTGGAGATGCACCTATTATACGAAAGACAAAACAAGAATATGGATTACATATTAGCGTAAGAAAGGAGTTGCCAGTGTATCCTCTGACAATAGCTTAAAGGGAATGTGTCACTGGAAAATGACTTATTTAATTTACATTTTTATGTTAAACATTTGTAAGAATTATTGTGATTTATTTTTCACATCACTCTCTGTATTTAAAAAAAAATAATTCCCTCTGGCCACATGATAGACGCATACTTCTGGTTCTATAGAGATCATTTTTCATAAGCCATCTCATTATCATCGCAGGCAGGAATACAATGACAGTTAACATCTATACTATATGTACATAATATATGATCCACCATTTACAATTCGTGTAGGTCACAGTTCCCCCTCTTCCCTTTCTTTCACAATGACCTCTACACAGGTCAAAAAAATTGGCCCATAGAGGTCAGTGAGTCATATCCAGATTACAAGTCTCTAATGCCCATGTTGCTAATGTAAAATATATCAATAAATGTTAATGGTAGATTAGGCAAATTCTACCCCTTGTATTAATGTACAGTAAAGAAAACAGAATTATAAAATCTTAAATCAGTGAATAAGAATGAACTATAATTTGAAACATTTATGTAATATGTCATCTTTAAGACAATCCTTATATAACACAATGACTAGACCTACTCAGCACTGAACCATATGAAGCCCTAGCTGCTTCCAACATTTTTAAAGATATTGTCCCCAAAAAAATACTTTTACATCAAGATGAAGCAGTGGGGTTCAAGATGTGAATTCAGGGCAGCAGATGTCTGTTGATGTCACATTACAATACTACCCTTGTCTATCACATATATTTCACCCTGTTGAGTGTCTTTAGTCTAAGTTTGGTCACTGTTAGCTTCTTAGCTACAGGTGTGTCCCTACTAAGGTCTTAGCTACAGATGTGCTGCATTAAGGGACTCAGCTACATGTGGGCCTCTAGAATGGCCTCAGTTATGTGTCTGCCACTATAAGAGCCTCAGCTACATGTGTGTGCCTATAAAGACCTCACCTACAGTTTTCCCCATATAAAAGCCGCAGCTACAAGTATGCCTCTAGAAGGGCCTCTGCTACCAGTATGCCACAATGAGGCCCTCTGCTGCATGTGTGCTTCTATCATAGCCGCAGCAACAAATGTGCTTCTATAAGGGCCTCAGCTACAACAGTGCTCCTATACGTGTGCCCCCATAAGGGCCTCAACTACAAGTGTGCCCCCCATAGTAGCCACAGCTACAAGTGTGCCCCTATAAAGGCCTCAGCTACAAGTGTGCCCCTATAAAGGCCTCAGCTACAAGTGTGCCTCTATAAAGGCCTCAGCTACAGGTTTGCCCCTATAAAGGCCTCAGCTACAGGTGTGCCCCCATAAGAGCCTCAGATACAAGTGTGCCCCCATAAGGGCCTCAGCTACAAGTGTGCCCCCATAAGAGCCTCAGCTACAAGTGTGCCCCCATAAGAGCCTCAGATACGAGTGTGCCCCCAAACGAGCCTCAGCTACAAGTGTGCCCCCATACAGGCCTCAGCTACAAGTGTGCTCCCATAAGAGCCTCAGCTACAAGTGTGCCCCTATAAAGGCCTCAGCTACAAGTGTGCCCCTATAAAGGCCTCAGCTACAAGTGTGCCCCCATAAGAGCCTCAGCTACAAGTGTGCCCCCATAAGGGCCTCAGCTACAAGTGTGCCCCCATAAGAGCCTCAGCTACAAGTGTGCACCCCTAAGAGCCTCAGCTACAAGTGTGCCCCGATAAAGGCCTCAGCTACAAGTGTGCCCCCATACAGGCCTCAGCTACAAGTGTGCCCCCATAAGAGCCTCAGATACAAGTGTGCCCCATAAGGGCTCAAGCTACAAGTGTGCCTCTATAAAGGAAACACTACAGGTGTGCCCCTATAAAGGACTTTACTAAGGTGTGCCCCATAAGAGCCTCATGCTACAAGTGTCCCCCATAAGAGCCTCAGCTACAGGTGTGCCCCCATAAGAGCTTCAGATACGAGTGTGCCCCCATAAGAGCCTCAGCTACAAGTGTGCCCCCATAAAGGCCTCAGATACAAGTGTGCCCCCATAATGGACTCAGCTACAAGTGTGACCCCAGAAGAGCCTCAGATACAAGTGTGCCCCATAAGGCCTCAGCTACAAGTGGGCCCCCATAAGAGCCTCAGCTACAAGTGTGCCCCCATAAGGGCCTCAGCTACAAGTGTCCCCCCATAAGAGCCTCAGATACAAGTGAGCCCCAATAACTGCCTCAGCTACAAGTTTGACCCCATAAGTGCCTCATCTACTAGTGTGCCCCCATAAGAGCCTCAGATACAAGTGTGCCCCCATAAGGGCCTCAGATACAAGTGTGCCCCCATAAGGGCCTCAGATACAAGTGTGCCCCCATAAGGGCCTCAGCTACAAGTGTGCCCCCATAAGTGTCCCACTTATGAATAATTACAATATAAGGGTTTAAAATAACGTTGGTGGTTTATACAATGTAAAAACCGTAATGGTGTTTTCTTTGGAATAAATGGAAAATATTAACTTAAGGTAGAAATGTAAAAGTAAAAATAAGTAAAGTAATAGCAATGGAAAAAGCAGATTAATTCTCCTCTGACACCTTTACATTCCTGGAATCCCCATGTGCAAAGAAGGATTTGTATGTAAACGTTTCCTTTAAAATATTTATACTGTGTTGGTATGTTGTAAACAGACAAAATACTTTATCATCTACAACTCAGTTATACAGGCGGGATTATGTTCAGTCTTCTCTACAAACATTTATTCTATATTTTATGTATGCACCTGCACGGCACACACACAGACACATACATAAATATACAAGTACACAAATACATTTACACACACACACACCACACACACCTGCTCAACAACTCTTTTTTTCAGATCCTCAGAGAATTCTTTGCCCTGAGGTGCCATGTTGAACTTCCAATGACCAGTATGAGGGAGTGTGTGAGCGATAACACCGAATGTAACACACCTGTTCCCCATTCCTACCTGAGACCTTGTAACACTAACCAGTCACATGACACTGTGGTGGGAAAATGGCAAATTTGGCAGAAATTGTCCATTTTCACTTAGGAGTATACTCACTTTTGTTGCCAGTGGTTTAGACATTGAAGTCTGTGTGCAGAGTTATTTTGAGGGCACACCAAATTTACACTGTTAGGGTATGTTCACACAGCGTATTGTGGTGCGCACTGTACGCACCGCAATACGTCGGGTGTTTTAGAAGTACACACTGGCCAAAGCGTTCATCTAAAGCACTGACAGATGGCTTTCAGTTTCCGTGTCGGGAAGAAGTTACATGTCAATTCTTTTCCCGGGCAAGTATTGTATGCCGGGTAAAGTGGCAGGTAATCCTAGTTTTCAATGAGAACTATGAATTAATGTATTGGCGGGGCATAATTCGGGTGTATTGCAGCACAATTACGAGCCAAATTATGCCCCGCAAATACGCCTTGTGAACATACCCTTATACAAGCTGTACTTGGACTACTTTACATTGTATTAAAGTGTCATATCTTCAGTGTCGTCCCATGAAAAGATATAATACAATATTCACAACCCTCACAGTTTTAAGAGGGCCCTGAAAATACATCTTCTCGGTCTGGCCCACCAAGATCCCTAACTGCTATCACACACATCTGTCACTCCCTGCACTTGGGCACTCACAGGCACTTATCTGTATATAGATGTACTGTCGGGTGGCAGGTTCATCCATTTTTCATGTAAACCACCCCCTATTTATGAACATGGCGGACCATTGCAAACTTGGCACTTCTTAAACCCTATGTTTCACCCATACACCCTAATAGATTGTAAGCTCTCACGAGCAGGGCCCTCACACCTTTTGTCTCATTTGTAAGTACTTTTAATGTGTAATGACTGTATGTTTACCCTTGAATTTGTACAGTGCTGCGGAATATGTTGGCGCTATAGAAATAAAGATTATTATTATTTACAAAAATGTGAGGGGTGTACTCACTTTTTTGAGATACTGTATATACACACACACATTTCTGTGGTTTGTTTATTATGTACAGACGAGAAACTGGACTAACCTGCACTAAATTTGGCACATACATAAAGCAAGCGCTTAGGAAGGTTTTAGACTTTTAGCTCTCTAAGACTGACTATGCTCGACATGTTTGCAAGCTGCCAAAACTCCCCAGCAGACTGAGAAATGACTGCAGTCTGATTAAGACAGATGAGCAGCAGACACTCCCCAGCAGACTGGGGCACGACTGCATGCTCAGTGAGACAAGCGAGCAGAGAAGACTCCTCAGCAGACTCAAGCCCATATCCATGCTGACCAAGAGCGATATGCTGATTGGCAAGTGAATACCTGGGCTGATATGTGCAATGCTGCTTTTCATTACAATTCAAAATCCCAATATGGTCAACCTCGGCTGCATTAGATAGGCCGATTAGAGAAACAATGCAAAACCTGTAGGAGACTTGAGTAAAAAGGTCAATGAAGTGGACCCATGCGAAGCCAGGTAATACATCCAGGTGTAAGATAAAGCACAAGGTCGAGACAGAGAAAGGAATGTATGGCATCTTCTCCACAGACACTGATGGACATGATAAGGTGCAACTGGAGGTAGTAATTCTGAAGGTGTTCTGCTCCTCAATAATCTATTAACTGGGGTCACATGACTGTTTAGCCCAAGCAGTTAGTCCATGGGAGCTATGAATTTGGGCTATACCATTTTTGTTTTCTAGATGGGGGCCTAGTGCATTGGTATAAAAGATAAATAGTAGCTTATTTTTTAATACTTGTATATTGGAATCTCCTCTTATATTTTTTCTTGTAAATTTAAGCAAAATAAACCTGTGTGAAGCTGGGTAACTGTACCAGTATATGTGTATATATTTATGTATATTTACATACACACTATACACTGTATGTTGCACATATTAGGTTGTACTGGTCCTTGGTTGATCTCACTGTAGTCCACGTCTTTCCGTTGTTCTTGGAACCATTTGACAGTTTGTGGAAACAACCGTCCACACAGCAAGGGTTTTCAGGGGGTTTTCAGATGGTTTTTGGATTTGAAAACCATCTGAAAACCGACTAACCATCTCCATAGGCTTCAATAGAAAATCCGAGCTGTAGTGTACACAGCAGGACTTCTCTGCCAGTCGGATTCTAAACCCGAAAACCATCAATAAAACTTGGAACATGCATATTCTTCCACCCCTTTTTCGGGTGCAAAATGTACTGTTCAATGGTTAAAAGGGGTGGCCGAATCCACACACCATGGACAGAACCGCCCTCCTAAGCTGTTCAAAGATGATAAAATACAATGAACAATGAAGCCAAGCCCTATAATGTAAGGTTTACTGCTGCACTACTTTTGGGTTATCTTTTTATAGTGTAGTAATGCTTCGATTTCAAAATGTGAACCATTAAAGGGGTTTTGCCACGAAGTAAAATTGACGTGGGAAGCTTGCAAATTAAATAACAAACATTTTCACCATTCATCATTATTAAAAATTGTGCATCGTTTTTGTCTTAGCTGCTCCATTAGTGATCTATTGTTTACAGCTCATCTCCAGGGGATACGACCAGGGCTGAGAGCTCCTCAGTCCTGGTCGCACATGCTCAGATATCACCTCTCCTCTCAGGCAGCTACTGAGTGTTCACACCCCAGGTGCTATCATTCTACTCCTGTCTTCTGTACTGCTTAGTAATTAGTTAAACAGTGCAAATACATAAAAAAAGAAACCTCAATGAGGTATGTGCATTGATAAAGCGAAAAAAAAATACACAGTTCCTGCAGGGATGTGAATCGAGGACCCTTTTGCTGTGAGGCAATA
The DNA here is from genome assembly GCA_025379985.1 of Phyllomedusa bahiana. Lineage (NCBI taxonomy): Eukaryota > Metazoa > Chordata > Amphibia > Anura > Hylidae > Phyllomedusa > Phyllomedusa bahiana. The sequence continues at coordinate 213,658 of JAODAL010000596.1, forward strand.
ACTTTACCTCTGAACTACTCACAAAGCTTTACATAAACAGACTTTTCTTTGACTACAGAGAGGAAAGGCCTGGTGATGTCATCCTGCTGGGTCACATGATGTGCAATTCAAACAAATCACACACGCCCCCTTCTGAGCACACAGAGCTGGAGAGCCGGATGTAGGAGGGATGAAATGAGATCTTTTAAACAGGAAATTCTTCCAGAAGTTTAAATTAGTATTTCCATTTAAGGATCAGCTATTGTCATCCATGTAATCCTATCTTACTATAGCTGGGTGGAGAAAAATACTTAATGTTCCTATAATTACTATAGCTAATATTGGCTGTGGTAAATACTATGTGTATAAAAATAACTTCCCGATGTATGCAATAAATTAATTCAACATTAGACTTTATCCAATTCCTTTACAATTACAGGGTTTGTCTGTAATAACAACGCCTTTCCATATAACCTGTTGTACCAACAAGGGGAAAATCTATGATTAGAACTTCTCAAATTGCTCTTCACTTTGGAGGGACTACAAGGTCCATTGAGGATAAAATCCACACATTTTAATTGATGTGCTGAAAAAAAATGCCTTATCTTCCGTGCAATGGTGCAGTTCATCATGGTGGCCTGCAACATAAAGACCAACTACTAGCCGCTGGCTGATAGACCTGTAATGTCAGTAGTTGTCCAATCTTATTACAAATAATTTGTTTCAGGTTGCTAAGGCATTACATTATCCTCATGGGCAACCTTTGAGAAAAAAAAAAAAATCTTAAAGCAAAAACATATATATAAAATGGCACGGAAGAAAAAATATTTCATATCCTATAACTCCTATAGAATTGAGCAAAAGAAAGCTGTAAACATGAATGGTCATCTCCCATTCATTTTCTGATGGCAGCCACTTCATCAGCCAGGACCTGCAACTATAAGACATTCTTGACATACCCTGTGGACATGTCAAATGTCTGTAATAGAGACACCCCTTTGTAGCTCCTTAACAGCTACATTTTTATACAGCAGGTTAAAAAAGCTAATTTATTCTGTCCCACAAATAAAATGTGTATAAAAATAAAGAAGGTCAGACACAGTCAAAAGCAAACTACACTTGGTCTACTGAACCCCATGTGATTTCCTGGGTGCTAAAAATCTCCTGGTCTATTAGTAATGTTTAAACTCTGTTTCTTGGTGGGAAAAAATGGCATCCAAATTTGAATCCAGTTAAAACATAAAACTTATTATACCTTTATTTTGAACTCCAACTTAGAGTTAATAGTCACCATCATTTCCGTTCTTTCCATTTTCCGTGCCCCTTCATTGCACAGACGTACCAGCTATGGAAATAAAATGAATATTTAAATGAATGATTGACTGAATGGATGACTACTGTAAATGAAAGGATATTAAAATACAGACTGAAGAAACAAGGTATGCTATAGTAATGCAGCCAAATCGTGACGGACATTCATCCACATGATAGAGAGCCGGCACCCATGGAGAATAAAATCCAATGCTTTATTGAATTACAGCTTGTGACAGGTAAAACAGCTGATGCGTATGGCTGCATATTCTACACTGGTGGTTCCCCGGGTTCAGCCGTGCACCTTCACATCCCGCTGACATCTAACTGGTGAGCTGGCCGCGCTGTGTTGTCTGCTCCTACATGTTGCGCTATAGCAATACTATTCAACTGATTGACCCAAGAAAACCCTATTTAAAAACTGACTTCTTTACCAAAGTTTATTGAGAACACTCGTACATTAACAAGTATTCTGCAGCATTTTTCTATTAACTAAATTGTAATAAAATACAGAAACATCTAAGAAAAACTGCTACTCCTCATGAGAATGTTTAAATTGAAAGTGCAAACTGGCATTAAATCCATATCCCTGACATGTTCATAAATGCACCATGCCTTGAAAAAAAAAAAGCCTTCCAATGAACCATGTGCCAGCCATATTACAAAAGAGGTAAATACACAAGGCTACTAAAACAGATCCCTGAATCAATCATCAGACCAGAACCCTACAAGAGTCACCAGACCAAAACTCTAAGGGGCCGTTTACACGGTAATGGACAAATACCGGTCGGTTTGTCCGGTTTGTGTGCCGTGCTCACGCACGCGGGGGGCTGAACGGCTTTTCTTCGCAATGAGCGGAGAAAAGCCCTCCCCCTTCCCATTCACATGCTCATATTCCGTCTGAAAACCGCACGCAAGAATGTGCATGTTGAATGTTTTTCAGGCGGGCCGCGGGCTGAAAAACCGCTAGGCGGAGAATACACTGCACGGGTTTCCCATAGGAGCCCGTTGTGTTAGTTTGCGGCCGGTTTCTCAGACGGTCTGCAAAGCCGTGGGGACATGCCCTAAGGGTCCATCTACACAGCAAGGATTTATAATTATTTTAATACTTTTTTTTGGACATTAAAACAGTTTGTCAACCGACTGCAAACCAGTCCCATAGATCTCAATAGAAAATGTGACCAGTAGTCTACATGGCTCAGATTTTTTCAGGTGGGATTTCAAAACTCACAGTTTTGCAAAAAATTTGGCACATGCATTTTCTTCCACTGGATTTCCAAAGGAAAATGTACTAATCAATGTCAATGCGCTGGCCGAATGCAAAAATCACTACACAAAAATGTGCAAAATAACGTGCCAAAAAAATAAAACTGACTGTAAAATACTGGTCGGACTGTAATTTAGAATGTGACCAGTATTTATGCTTTACCTTTGGACGGAGCCTAAATCAGCGCCAGACGAATCCCCTAAATCAGAAAAAACTACCATACTACAAACTTCCAAAGTTTTCATGTAAGCCACCATCCTGAAAACTGGCATGAAATAATATCATTGATACTAAAGGGGTTGTCCACTTCCTATGGAAATCATACTAACAGCTCTTGGGACCCGTAAAATAATAATAATAAAAAAAAAAACTTACCTTCCTCTGGTCCCCGGTTCCTGTACTGCATCTTCCTGGTCTTCTGCAGACATTCTGAACAAACACGTCACCGCTGCAGCGGTTACGTGCCTCTACATTTACTTCCAGATGATTTAATTAGTGAAGTCCCCTTTTGGAAGTAAAGTAATATCAACAGAAGATTGGGAAGATGCGGCAATGAAATCGGAGGAAGTTAAGTATAAGTATTTTTTATTTTACATGGACCTCAAGAATTTTTATTATGATTTTTATAGGATGTTGACAACACCTTTAATTCTGACCAAAGCTTCAGGAAAACAAAGTTCTAAACTGTGGAGCAGATTTTCTTCAAAGACCAATAAGTAAGAGAAAATCCATTTTTAGGTGAAGGCATAGCATGATTTTGTAGCTGCTGCATACAAATAAGGATTAGTTTACTACAGCCTAAAGGTTTAAGATCTGACTAGTCCAGAACAAGTCACTTTCATCAGGTGTACAAGGTAATACTGACAGGAATGCTGAGCGCCTTGGGTGGTGTTCAGTCATGACATGTGCTAAACCACAGCTCATAACCAATATAAATTCATCAGACGTGTTACCAACACAACTAATTGTCTTCAATGCTCACTGCTGAAATTTTAAAAGCAACAAACATAAAGCAGTTAATGAAACACTAAACCAAAAAAACAAGTGGCAAAATGAAACAAGCGCTTTCTTTAACAATCGTGAAACAAGTAGTTTAAGTCCTGCAGGAACATTGGGGTAATGTCCTGTTGATCTATCTTTGATTGGTGCGATACCTTGGGCGGTGCTTGGCTGATTGGGTGGAGCTTAATATCTCTGTCCTATTATAAACAAAATAGGACAGAGGAGAGAGGCCCCTATTGGATTTTGATTGTGTATTAAGCGGTGTTCACTGTAGTTATTGATCCAGATTAGCCCTAATGAATTGTTCAGTCTACCAAAACGGTTTCCAATGCAGAATCCATGTGAACATTGCATCAATAAGTGACAGGTCACCGTCACTCTTTTTTTTCTGTACCGCAGATTTTATACCTGCATGCGGCAAAAACTAAGCTATAGCTCATAATATGAACTTCGGCATGAATTCCCATTAAAGCTTTACTTCACAGATTTCAGTGCAGAAAGTACAGTATTCCACAATGAAATCCACATGACATTACCCTGTGTCAACCATACCTTAAAGTGAGGAGGAGTAAGTGGGAACATGGCTGATCTCCTGGGACACATAGAGAAAGCATCTTTATACATTTCTCAGTTTAAATTGCAATACGAGACAAAATAGGATCAAAGACAAATAGGAGATTAAGAGAGGAAAAGTTGGGATACTTTTTCTTTTTTTTTTGTGCATTTTCTGTATTTAGTGATTCGTTAGGAAGCGAGATTTTATAATAATCAACAAATTTTTACATTTCAGATTATTATCACTTACATTTACTTAAAGGGAATGTGTCATCAAAAAATGACTTATTGTTTAACTCACTTTTTTATGTTAAACACATTTTGTAGGAATTTTTGGTTATGTTTTTTTTAATTTTCCAGATCACTTTCAATATTTTTTTAATAATTCTTAAGTCCTGTAGTTTTCACTTTGGCCACTAAGCCTAAAAATTGTCTGACACTTCCTGTTCTGTAGAGGGAGATTTTCAGTGTCTGCTCATTATCAGTAACAGCTGGGTCAAACTGAAAGGAGACACCATTGTGTATAGATAACACAGAATCCAGTCAAAAGAGGAGATGTCACAGCTCCCCCTCTCAACTCCCTTCACAGTGAAAACTCTCCTATAGATGTCTATGGGACAGAATCTGTCTTAAGAATCCTATGTGCATGAAGCTGCTGTAAAGCATCTCTCTGACTGCTGTTAAAGCAGTGCAAGCAAGAATGTCTTCCCCACAATCATATATAGACGGCTGAATAGAGAAATCTACAATCAGGAAATAAAAACGAATGAGAGGAAAAGAATATGGATCAGGGGCTTGATTTAATAAGTAAAAAAAAAAAAAAATGGCGACATATTCCCTTTAAGACTCTTTAGTGTGAAAACGTGGAATCTGTTTTGTAATTTATTATTCTTTGCTAACATATGTTTGCTTGAAGTTACAGATCCAAAGCCTAAAGCTTTATTCACAGAGTCACAGTATAACTCTGTGTCAAAGTTGTATATTTGCTTTTAATATATGATTGGATTATTTGAGTAGAAAGTATTTTGGAAGGTTTCTCAGCTTTACCCTAATGTAGTCCATGCAGTTTTGCAAGCGAAATATATAGCTTGTATTTGTCAATACAGCCTAAGGGTTCATACAGCTCTGTGTGAAGGCTGTTTTTATAGTGCCAAGGATTTTTTGGATCACATCCTAGAATATTAGGGGAGCCCTGCTTCGGCAAGACCTTTCTGATCTTGCAGAACATGATCAAATCCCATCCTTAGCCATAAAAATGTGATTGACCCATTGCTGCTTTACTCATCTGATGTCGAGTGTGGTTATGTCAACTAGACCAGTTTAGAGTTGACACCAAAATATATACATACATATACATACACACAACCACTCACAACACTGAAGATTTGAGACTTTGATGCAATGAAAAGTAGTTGGTATATCGCTTGTATAACAGTGTAAATTTGGTGTGCCCTGAAAATTACTCAACACACAGCCATCAATGTCTAAACTGCTGGCAACAAAAGTGAGTACACCCCTAAGTGAAAATGGACAAATTGTGCCCGATTTGCTATTTTCACTCCCCGGTGTCATGTGATTCGTTAGTGTTACAAGGTCTCAGGTATAAATGGGGAGTAGGAATATTACATTTAGTGTTCTCACACTCTCTCATACTGGTTACTGGAAGTTCAACATAGCACCTCATGGCAAAGAGCTCTCTAAGGAACTGAAAAAAAGAATTGTTGCCCTACATAAAGATGGCCTAGGCTATAAGAACATTGCTAACAGCCTGAGACTGAGCTGTAGCACAGTGGCCAAGACAACACAGTGGTTTAACAAGATTCCACTCAGAACAGGCCTCACCATGGTCGTCCAAAGAAGCTGAGTGCAAATGCTCTGCATCATACCCAGAGATTGTCTTTTCTCCATTGCTTGTTAAATTTAAAAATAAATTGGATGTCTGGCGTAAATTACCATTATCGCTAGCAGGAAGATCAAATCTGGTTAAAATGATTTGGATGCCCAGTTGTTGTACCTCCTACATAACTCTCCAATCTGGCTCCCCCAGAGATTCTTTTTTAAAGTCAATGCTATTTTCAGAGCCCTTATCTGGGGCAGGACGCAGGCCCGGATAAAGCTAGAAACTCTGCAATTGGCAAAGGAGAAGGGCAATTCCTAATCCAGCAGTTTACTTCTTGGCAGCACAACTGCAATATATGAGAGATTGGGATGGGGAGGGGGATAAGGATTTAAACTTGAAACTATTACGCCACTATTTTAATTCTCCCAATCTTTATGGTAAACTGAAGGCAAAAACTTTTTTAGTGCACTCCAAAAAGTTTCCAACTTTATATTTGATGCATAAACTGTGGTGGAAACTACGGGTGGATTTTGGGCTTCAGGGCTGCACATCCTATACCGAGATTTGGAATACCCCCGGTTGTCCTGAACTTTTTGTACTCCAGGGATTCGAGTCATGGGCATCTAGGGGCCTTCAATATGTCTCTCCTAACTGCTTACAGATCAGGGGGTGCTTATTAGTTTTCAGCAATAGCAAATGGAGTTTGCTTTAACGCATACACAGCTATACAAATACTTACAGCTTAGGCACGCTTATAATGCAGAAAAATCAGACACAATTCAATATAATGCCAAGTTTATTCCGATAGATAGGGTCAAGAACATCAAAACAACGAAGGGACTAATATCCACTTTATATAAACTTTTGTTGGCAAACTTTTTTTCTAGAAACCCAATAGATTTACGTAGTAGGTGGGAAGGAGATATTGGCCCTATAGAGCCTAATATTTGGGAGGAGATACTGAGGACCATACCATTGATTTCAGTGAGTGAACAGCATCGAATCTCTCAATTATTCTTAATACATTGAGTTTACAGAACTCCTCTATTCCTGCATAAAATTGGAATTAGGGACTCTCCTCTGTGTAATAGGTGTCATGTCCACCCGGCCTCTCTGATGCATATGTTCTGGCATTGCCCTAAACTAGAGCGATATTGGATTTTTATTGTCCAATTGATCCAGCGTATTTTTCAAATTACAGTGGAAATGAATCCGTTGGTTTGTATTTTGGGATATGTAGGAGACTTAACGGTTTCAGAGGCTGAGAAAATCGCGATATCTAGGCTTTTATTTATGGCAAGGAAGTTAATAGCGTCAAAATGGCTGGATGCAGAACCTCCGTCAGCACAGGAGTTTGTTAATAAAGTGAATTGGCTGATTGCTCTGGAGAGAGGGGTGTATTATAAGAGAGGAGCCAAACTTAAGTATAATAAAATATGGGCTAAATGGCTGGATACTTCTGGTCTTGCTGCACCGAACTTAGTTAGGTATAGGGTGTTGGGAATCTCGGTGTAGAGGTTCCTGGGACTGTGTCTATGGCAGTTGTGTGGATGGAGGCCGTCCGACAGCCAGGTACAATTTTTATTGTGACAAGAACTGAATGTTATTAATATTGCATTGCTATTTGATTGTAATGGATATTTACTGTTCTGAATCTGGAGATGGATTTGGGAGGTGGGCTGGGTTGTGTTTTGGGGATAAAAGTTGAAATTTGGTCTTACAATGACATATACTGTATTCTGTTTGTACTACTTTATATCTGACCAATAAAAAGTTTATGGTTAAAAAAAAAAAAAGAGATTGTCTTTTCAAAATAAGCACGAGTGCTGCCAGCATTGCTGTAAATGGTTAAAAGGGTGGGAGGAGGGGCTGTCAGTTTTCAGGCCATATGCTGCACACTCCATCAAATTGGTCTGCATGGCTGTCGTCCCATAAGGAAGATCCTTCTTAAGATGATATTCAAGAAAGCCTGCAAAGAGTTTGCTGAAGACAAGCAGACTAAGGACATGGAATACTGGAACCATGTCCTGTGGTCTGATGAGATCAAGATGAACATGATGAGGAGTACAAATACAAGTGTGTCTTGCCTACAGTCAAGCATGATGGTGGGAGTGTCATGGTTTGAGGCTGCATGAATGCTGCTGGTTGTGGGGATCTACAGTTCATTGAGGAAACCATGAAAGCCAACATGTTTTGTGACATACTAAAGCACAGCATGATCCCCTCCCTTCAGAACCTGGGCCACAGGGCAGTATTCCAACATGATAATGACCCCAAACACACCACCAAGATGACCACTGCCTTGCTAAAGAAAATGAGGGTAAAGGTGCTGGACTGGCCAAGCATGGCGCACGGTCTCTACCATCCACCAGCTCTGTGATGTCATCATGGAGGAGTGAAAGAGGATTCCAGAGTCAACCAGTGAAGCTCAAGTGGACCCCATGCCCGAAAGAGAGATAAGACAGTTCTCAAAAATAATGGTGGCCACACAAAATATTGACACCTTGGCCACAATTTTTCCATTTTCACTTAGGTGTGTACTCACTTTTTTTTGCCAGTGGGTTAGACATTTATAGCTGTGTTATTTTAAGGGCACACAAAATCTATACTGTTATACAAGCTGTACATTGACTATTTTCCATTGTATCTTGTATAACATCTAGTGAGATTGTTATGTTAGCACCTGTAAAAATATATTTACTTTGAAAGTTGGTGACGTGTTCAATACTATTTTCACCTACTGCATGTATATATATGTTATATAATATATAATATTATATATATATATATATATATATATATATATATATATATATATATGTATGTGTGTATGTATGTGTGGTTTGTACATAAATCTATCTAATCTATCTATCTAGATATAGACATACATACACTCTTTTCACCCTTCACGGTTCCGGTAATGAAGTGGAGACCCAGACTGTGTATCCCAGTCTTCGGGATTTTTTTACTTCGACGAGCACATGACCGCTGCAGATAACCGATGACTTCAGTTTTACATGCAATTCCCTAGACATCATTCCTCAGGAAGTCAAGCAGTGTTGTCAAAGGAATGGCACCTGACCATTGAAGACACTTGGCTGTAACAGTCAAATGTCAACTTAAAACAGGAAGTAAACAGAGACCAGGGGGGACAACTTATTTCTAGTCATCCCTCATTCTATTCTGCCCAAAGCTTAAATGAAAGGGGTGTGACCAAAGCAACCAAATAGTATAGAACATGCATCTTCTAACGAAAGAATAAAAATAATAGAGTGAGGTGCAAATACTTAAGGGTTTAATGTGGATTGTGGAGGAACATTTTAATTGTGAGCAAGCTAATTTTTAGAGACCATCTCTCAATTGCTTTTCAGTCATGTAGTTATGATTATGCATTTTAAAGTTTTCCTAAAATAGTAGTTCCCCCAGAGCTCCATATACAAACACATTTTGTAAACCCATATGTTTCTCAGATCTCTTCAGGGAAAATAAACTTCCTTTATTATCAAAGCATGATGCTGTTGTACTTCAGCAACTCTCAATCAACATGCTCCCCTAAAGTATGCAGTCTTTAAACAAGTTATCTCATTTTGTGTTGCAACACATGCAAGTATTTCAAGCAATTAGCCATTACTTTTAGGCTCTCAGCCAACCAACACGAACTTTGCTTTTCATAATTTTAACTACATCTCTCACACACATTATGACCTCAAATGTTCTGTAACACAGGAAGACCTATCAAGTTATTACTAAAAAAAACTACTTTGTGAGGCTCAGAGATAATTTCTCATCCTTTTCACTCTAGCTTAGCTAACATTTACTCTGATTTGATTTCATGTGCCGTGAAAGCTCAGCTCATGGTTGACTTAAAAAAATTAAAGAAAAACTCATATAAACAAATTGTCGTGAGCAAATTGTGTTTGGTTATTGGTAGCAGACATACTGTTTTTGAATCTGCTGTAATATAGTGTGGTACCTACTTCACAATCACTAAAGGTATTTGCATTTTTCTTAACCAATTACCATAGCTATCCACGTAGCCATTCATATATGACATGAAAGAGAATTAAAATATAAAAAAAACATGATTAGATAGCATACATAGTAAAATGTAAAGGTGCCCATACAACTTCAACAGCTGTCAACTATTGCTCCTAATGCCCTCATACACATGCATGCTCAGGTCAGCCAAATATGCATGTGCGTTCAATGGAGAGAGGAGAGAAAGCTGCTGCCAGACACATCTCTAGAGAAAACATAAGGATTGGATGGTGAAATTCAAATTCGGTCAAACTCACTTATTCTGGGAAATTAGGTGGTAACAGCCAACTGTCTAATGTGTATGGGCCTGCCGACTCTCCTACAACACAATGATGTTGGGAAGTGTTGGGAGCCCCCCATAGACATTAGACAGTTGGCACACCCTGCCAAACCTGGCAGGTTTGGACAACTTTTCCCAAATGTGTATGGGGGCCCTAAGTGGTATAGCAATATAGGAATAAGATATCAGACCAACCTTGCTAACTTCTTTCAAGGCTCTTTTACAGGCTTCATATTTAGCAGAATCTTTTGGTGTTTTTTGACATATGGTCTAAAATAAAAACAAAACATATTAATGCAGTAAAGTAATGACTAAAATCTAAAAAAAAGAATATGTTTAAAAGTCAATATATAATAGCAACATATTTAGCAGTCACATACTAAAAACATCCTCAGCTTGAAAACATGAGTTTTCAGATTGGGTTTATAATGGTAAATGTTGCAAGTGAGTGTGGTGGTTTGGGACCTAGCAATCTACAGAACAGGAGAAGTTAGGGAGATGTTAACATTAGGGAGAATGATAGTTATAGCTCATTGTCTGCATGGAGAATGTGGGTGCAGTAGTTTGGTAGGGAGAGATGACCAGGAAAATTAAGAAAGTGCAGCAACTCTTTCAAGGCAGAACACAGTCTCAATTTTATTATACAAGAAGCAGTAGCTAATGCAGACTGACAAAGAACAGAAGCCAAACTGAGCATTTTTGGTTCTTTAGGTGAAAAAATAGCACGGCCATTCCCCAATATAATCACTCACAAAAAGAAACTGATGGACGTATCAAAGACTTTATCTGCAGTAAGGAATAGGTGCTGCAGAAAGCAGAGTTCTAACCTCATTATTGGTGCACCGTTGACGGTTACGTTTGGATAAAAATCATACTGCTAAACCAACAGATTGTGATGACTCCCTGAGTATGTATAGTGGCAGATCTATTATGTGGCATCATATATTGCAGTGTCAATGGTTTAATTGGATTTACTAGTGTATTTAAATCACCATCTAAAATTAATTAATTTATGTTTGTTGCTATAGTTTTGCTTTTTTTTTTTACTAAACTGAATAGATTATCGGTATCCCTTTGAGATCATGACTTATTTTTTGTATCCATGATTCTATATTTATTAATTGAGCTATATATTAAGTGTGCCATTATTATGTATCACAATTGGTATTTATGGTGGCTCCTGGGAGGGCTAAGTACAGTCCCCACTCTGAGCTCTGTTGGTACCCTGGTGTAACTGTAATTGTGTATTTATATATATATATATATATATATATATTTTTATATTTATATATATATATAGATATTATATATATATATATATATATATATTGGATGGTGGCACGACGTTTGTGTAATAAACACTTTTGGCATTATGTATGAAAGATAAAAGCATACTAGAGGAAATAATTAGGACCTGGATTAATTCCTTAGAAGTAAAGGCAACAGGATTTGGTAATGGACTAACCATAAAGGTGGTCCAAAATATAAGGTACCGTTATGTATAGAATGAAAACATCAAGTTTAGGTGATTAAGGCCTTGTTCCCATGGCACGGGTTTTCACTCAGTTTTTCAGACTGTTTTCAGTTTTGGAAACCATCTGCAAACCTGCTGAAAACTTTTAAAACGGGGCTCTATGGAAAACCCGCTCATCAGTCCCCACTGCACGGGTTTTCCGCCTGCCAGTTTTTTAGACTGCCAGCGGTCCGAACAACATGGAACATGTTCATTCTTCCGACTGGTTTTCGGACGGAAGATGACTATGTCTATGTGAAGGGGGAGGGCTTTTCTCTGCTTACTGCGGAGTAAAGCCATCCCCCGGTGGCCTTGTGCACAGCACGAAAACAGTGCAAATACCAGTCGGATAAACCGACCAGTATTTGTACTGTGCCGTGTAAATGGCCCCTAATAATCCACTGTTTTACAGTTTAGGGAGAAGTAAAAAAAAAAAAAATCATCTGACATACACTGACTGGTGTTTCTCAGTAGGAAAATTTCTCAATAAGACATGTATGTACATCATGTGTAACTTGCATTTCTGCACCTAAATAATCAGCACCAGATGGCACTTACATCCATGAGGAGTGGAAGACGAGTAACCCTTTGCATTGGGAGAATGAGGAAAGAGATCATGGGGAGATTTCTGCATTCTTCTTGGGCCTCAATTTTCATCAAAACCTCCCTGAAAGATGCATTTGTAGATCTAGGATACCAAAACGACAAACTTTTGTTAGTAGTCAAATTGTGAAGTGAAAAAATATAGAATAGGTAGAAAAAAAGAATGACTCCAGGAAATTACAGCCCGATAACTAATCCTCATTGAAAAAAAGAAACCAACACATTATAAAACTATCAGAGAAGAGGGTGGCTACGAGCACTCCCTTATTTGTCTACAGTAACAAACGCCTAAGGTGCTTTGAGGGTTGTGGAGGCAGAGGTAAAAAAAAACGCCTTTAGACCTTTTTTGTAAAATAAAATGGACACAATGTAAAAATTGCTGATAATCTGATGAGTCCTGGAGCTCTTCCTTTTAGTGCGTTACTGAAGATGGTGCCTATCAGACTTTGATAGGTGTCCAATGTAACAAATAAGTGGCTGATTGAAGAGAGCAAGCAAAGTGTAACAGGGTTTAGTGTAACTTTTTTTTCCCCTGTAAAAAAACGATTTCTATTAAGAAGGGAAATTCAGGTGAATCCAGCAACATCAAGCACAAAAGAAAGCATGAAAAAAATTGCAATGCTGACAGGAAGAAGATGAAACAGCAGAATGAATGTATAAACTGTACATTAATTTCTGGAGTGTCCTCTGCTGATAAACTTCATTAGTGCAATATTTCACATATGGATCAAATGTAGATTTTGCATGTTTCTCAACAATGTCACTGATGTCTTCAATGAGAATGTTTCGCTGATGTCTCCCTTCCAGTTCTTTAAAAAATCTAGAAGACACAAAAGATCGGCATTGATCAGTGTTTGCAGCACACACATACATGCTAATGCACTCAGGCCTGGTTCACATCTTTGTCAGAGACTTCCATCGCAGAGGTGGAACTGGACCCACTTCACAATGGACAGCAACATCGTCAGACCAACCCCATTGAATACAATGGCTTCTGTCAGGATTCTATTATGGAGTTCAGTGGTTTTAATGGTTTTGGTTGAATCTGTGACAGAGGTTCCAAACAGAATACCCGACCCAGGCCTAACAGGTTAAACCTCTTACTCTGTATACAAATGAGACTACAATGTGCTACAAAACTATGGAAATATGATTTAAAAGCAGACCTACCAGAAGTGTTATATAAAAGGTACCTAAGGAAAACACTATTGGCAAACTTATATGCATTTTGGAGCATGGTTTGAGGGGATAGAGCAGGAGATTAAAGAAATACCAATGAGAGAAAAATCGCTAAGCTATGCACATCACTCCCTGTCACGGTTTACACCGTGGTCCCAGGTACGGACGTGCCCATGTCTCTGCTATGCCCATAACATCACACCTGTTTGCTGCTGTCATGCTCCATGCTGTGGTCCTCGCGGGCATGGCTGTGTCTCTGCTGTGTTCCTGTCCTCTGTGGTCCTGTCTCCATGCAGGCCGGTCCCTGCTGTGTCCCATGTTTCGGAGTACTGACCTAGCTGTCCCTGTCTTTGTCTGCACATGCTCCCTATGGGGCATGCCCGACCGCTGGTCTGGATTTAAAAAGACAGTATACCAATTTCCTGTCCAATGACTTATGACCTTCCTGGGTAAAAGGAACTTCCTGCTTCTACTCCAATGTCAGTTCATTAATGTCCATCTGAGCTCCTGATCACTGCTGCTGGTTTCTGTTGTTCCTGAGTTACCTGAATATTCACTACTGCTGTTCCTGCCGCTGCACCAATCTGCTATTACCTGTTGTTTCCTGATGTTATATCAGTCCGTTACCTACCTGGGACTTACCTGTCTATGCCCACCGAGACCTGTCACCTCTGCCTATTCCCGATGTCCATGTCTTGCACGTCAGCTGCCACCTATCATCTACACTTGCGGTGGCCCAGAGGATACACACTAGCTGCCGTTCTACGGTGTCAGTCCAAACCGGCCCGAAGAAACGTGACACTTCCTCTATTCTCCCGCACCTCAGGCCTTGCACTGGGCATAATACAGTAGATCAGCTTTGCCCAGTCCGATACATGTAGCTCCTCTGCCCTTGACAGAACATTGGAGGAAATTCATTTTGACTGTGTTCCATACACTGGCCTTAATGCAAAGTGCACTGGCAAAGATGTGCAAAGTTTACACCTCTTAAAAAATTTGATGCATCTGTGGCTATATGTGAGCCACAAACTAGCCATGAGCCAGTAAATGTCCTCTACAATTTACAAAAACAATTTAAGAAATAAAAACAACCGTAATAGCCTGATTATAATAGATCCTTCAATGATGCTTCACCCCTGCTACAAATAGCAGCTACTTGTGTTTAGGTAGTAGTTTAATATTACAGTACAAGAGCAAAGTCTGAACAGGAAGGATGAGAAACAATGTTGCAAGAAAATTAATGTTTGCCAAATAAAAGGTTTACTCATGCTAATCCCTGCCCCAATGGGGTATAAAGAACAGTGTCAAAATGGGCTGCAGGCTACTTAGTACATCAAGTCCTCTTGAGAGCTGGTAATAATGATATAAAAATGCAATTACAATCCAGTCATAAGAGTATTCTGGCTTCTCATGTTACACACAAGGCTGAACGTACATAATAGAAATAGCAGGCTCACAATGTCATAATGACTTCTTTTTACCAGGTACTGATTATTTCATATATACTGCATGAGTAATAGCAAATAATAGTATGAAAACCACTGTTTGGAGATATAGGGTATCCAAACACCCTAGATGAATGTCACTGTATGCTTTGTGGTTTTTCCAAACACGTGGTACAGTTTATTATAGAGAAAGAAAGAATAATCTACTGGAAACAAATCAAGAGTTTAAGGATTGTTGTATACATAGGAGTGAAACATTCACAAGGAATTTTGCTGTAAAGAAAAATGTTAGAAAAAGATAGAGTAGATTTTTACAGACAAATCTTAAACAAAAATTAAATTTAATCCTATAAATAAAATATTCAGAAGCAATTAACACATTCCAAAGCATAGTAGGTAAGGATGAACGGAAGATTAAAACCAAAAAGAGGAGCCAGAAAACAAATTTAACATAATTATCCACCTTGCTGATAAGGGAAGCAGAATAGTGGTCTGGATATGGAACCATATCATGAAGAATCATTACACCTACTAGTAGAAAATTATAAGCAGGTTTGCCCAGAAATTTGGAGACACTTTTGAAGGAAGATAAAGTAGAAGACATATTATGCAGAAATGGAGCCCAATTTATCAACAATTTAGCCCCCGGGATAGCAGCTTTGTATCATATCCCAAAGACATGCAAGTCCGACACAGATCCTCCAGGCTGACCTATTGTGTCACTGTAGAAACTTAACTTTGAACCTTTCACTATGTAGCCCTTAGGTTAGTCCCATCAATTCTTAAAACTCTGACAACATGTGTAATGTATCCAGACACATTAGGATGAACTATAACATTTTTACTATTGAAAATAACTAAGTTGGTTTCCACAGCAGCTACAGAACCAGAGCAACACAAAAAGAAAGGAACCTGTTCATAAAGAGCATGGGCCCCTGCTTTCAAGTTCATAACAATCACCTACCCTACAATCTACAGAATTGTGCGGTATAACATTCATTGCCTCTGTCCCTTACAAGCAATTTATTAAACAGTAGGAAGTTGCTTTTAGTTCGTGCCGGTGTGGTACATTTTATACGTATGGGAAGTCTGCTCCTGAGACAGACCATTTAAAGTCATGTTACAGGAAAATTTTATTTTTTTGTTTTCTTCTGAAAAGTAGTGAATTTTTTTTTACCTCTATCACTCACTTTCATCACAATTTCGCCCGCACTTGAGAGAACTTGCTGCACATGTCTTCTTTTCAAAGTAACAAGAGAAGATGAGACAGCACCCTGAATTATGCAAAGTCTTCTTCTTCTCATAAAAGCAAAGTTTTGACTAAGAGACCTTTGTCCAGTTTCTTATAAGACACTATGAGTAAAATATTGCTTTTTAAAGAACAAAGAAGACTGATCTAAAGACTCCTGGGTTCGTCTTCTTACTCTTTCTTCTTTGGGATTGGATTCAACATGTGAGCTCTAGGAAACATTGCACCTGCATGAGATGGTTGTGCTATTGGAACTCTATTTGACAGTCTATTTTCAATTGAATCATTCGTAAAGGATGTATCCTTCTTCATTCATTGTTCATTGTGCTCTCACTTCTCAATGCACAAATTCAGGGACTTTCTTGCCCTCCCACTGGATGTTTCTAACTGAAGGAGATAATGTCTTGCTCCCAGTCCCCCCCCCACCTCCGATCCAAATGTCACTGTGTCTTTCCCCAGTGCAGTTAAGGATGTGTTCACACGGATTATCCCTCAGCGTTACAAGCGCTTATGTATCCTCTGGACATGCAATTCTTTCAAAACAAATCCAGCTGCGCATGGAAACTCGAGTGTCATTCTTGTCTTCCTATACGCAGGATAATGAGCACTGCTAATTGTTAACCTCCAGGTCGTCCTTCGGTCCCCAGACGGATCTAAAGCGCTTTGTAACACGAGTGAAAACTCCGGTAAACAACCCTAATTTTGTAAAGCTTTTACTACCACAGGCTTACATTCAGTCTAGACAGTCAGCTGTATGAACTCAAGTCTGATCTCTTCTCCTCTCACACTGAGGTTTGTTACAGCATGACCAACTTATAACTTCTGACAAACGATTTAATGTTATACTCAGAGCATTTTAGTGATGAACTAATAACTATTTTTACTTATTTGAAAATAAGCTGAGAGGTTGGTTTCACACGCAGTGGTTCAGGAAAAGCAAACAAAAAGAGAGGAACTTGTTCAAGAAAAGTGATGGGCCCCCCGGCTTTAACGGTTTATAAAAAGATACCTACCCCCAACAATCTATCAGAAAATTTTGCGGTTTTAAAAATTCATTGCCTCTGTCCCTTACAAGCAATTTATTAAACAGTAGGAAGTTGCTTTTTAGGTTTCAGTGAGCCCGGGGTAGTGGTACATTTTATACGTATGGGAAGTTGTCTGGAAAGCCATTTAAAGTCATGTTACAGGAAAATGTTATTTTTTTGTTTTTTTCTGAAAAGTAGTGAATTTTTTTTTACCTCTATCACTCACTTTCATCCACATCTTCTCCCCGACCTTGAGAGAACTTGGTGGACACATGTCTTTTTTCAAAGTAGACAAGAGAATGATGGAGACAGCACCCTGGGAATTATGCAGAAAGTCTTCTTTTATTCCTCCATTAAAAGCAAAGTTTTGACTTTATAGAAGACCCTTTGTCCAGTTTTATAAAGACTACTATGAGGTTAAAATATTGCTTTTAATAGAAGAACAAAAGAAGACTTGATCTAAATGACTCCCTGGGTTCTGTCTTCATTACTCTCTTGTCTTCTTTGGTGATTGTGGATTCAACAGTGTGAGCTCTAGGAAACATTGCACCTTGCATTGAAGTGGTTGTGCTATTGGAACTTCTATTTGACATGTCTATTTTCAATTGAATCAGTTCGAAAAGGGGATGTATCGCTTCTTCAGTTCATGTGTTTCATTGTGCTCTCAGCTTCTCAACTCTACAAATTCAGGGACGTTTCTGCCCCTCCCAGCTGGGTGTTTCTTAACTGAAGGAGGATAATGCTCGCTCCCGAGTCCCCCCCCCCACCTCCGAGTCCACATGTCACTGTGTCTTTCTCCCAATGCAGTCTAAGGGCTTGTTCACACGGAGTTTTCCCTCAGCGTTACAAGCGCTTTTTAGATCCGTCTGACATGCAATTCTTTCAAAGACAAATCCGAGCTGCGCTATGGAAACTCGCAGTGGTCATCTCTTGTCTTCCTCATAGCCCGCAGTGATAAATTCACTGCTAATTGTTTAGATCCGTCTCTGGGTCCGTCCTGTCGGTCCCCGAGACGGATCTAAAAAGCGCTTGTAACACGGAGTGAAAACGCCGTGTGAACAAGCCCTAATTTTGTAAGAGCTTTTTACATACCACAGGCTTACATTCAGTCTAGACAGCCTTGTATGAACTCAGAGTACTGATCTCTTCTCCTCTCACAGCTGGAGGTTTGTTACAATTGAATCCAGACTTCTATGAACTCCTCCAGAACAGCACAGATCTCCCTTCTATGTTTACATGCAGGAGCATTTAGGCATTGAGGCACAATTCTGCTGTTTTCTGATGGTAGAAGCCCTGCAGTATTATTGTTTCTTTTGGCTATGCAAAGTAAAATTGCTGTCGGTCCCTTACTTTGAGTGAGAGAGGCAGCCTAATGCTCCTTCTATGTTTGCATTAGGCACCGATGCAAAATTCTGCTGTTTTCTGATTGTAGAAGCAGGTGCAGTACCTTTGTTTCTGCTGGCTGTGCAGAGTGAAATTGTGCTGGTCCCTTACTTTGAGTGAGAGACGCAGGAATACTCCCGTGAATACGACCGGGGGCCAGACAGAATGTAAATTAGTAGAGCCGTCAGCCAATGACATGAAAGGAGCTGGAATCCGACCGGCACTGGGGAACTGTGTTTACAGAAACAGAAGATAAGGTACACTGTGAAAACAAGACAGCTTTGCAAATGACATCGAATTGCAAAGTTGCTTGTTTTCACTGTCCCCTTATTCTAAAGACCATTTAATGAAATGATACAACCCCTTTCAGTTTTGCTATCATTGTATAAAGTGATGTCAGAAGGTACTAACAAGTTGCAATATTTTTTTATTTTTGCAGGAACACCACCAACTGGGCATTTTCCATATTAATTGAAGACCCAAATATTTCACAAACAAACGAAATATACAAAGATGCTAAAAATATGGACCTAGGTTTCTAACAAGATTGACCAGACAATACAGTGAACAGGGAACCCTTTCCAAGACACTTGCTGCTGTATGTCTGTTTCCATCTTGTATTGTTGTTTATTGGTGTAAGGGGTCAGCTCAAAGGCAAGCACACGCACAGGGAATATTGTCCAAATAAAGAGGTATTTATTGTGAAGTCCAAAACAAAATCAGCTTACTTCGGCATAAACAGGAATCCACAAAACAGAAAGTCCTTACTGCAGGGTTACAAAGGTAATGGGATATGCTATCCAACGCACACCTTCAGGCCTACACAACCTCACAGCATGGCAGTCCACAGCTTCTGGTTGCAGGTCCAGAAGCACACCTCCAGACTTCCTGCACCAGCTGCCTTTTATTTGGCTGGTAAGACCTGGGCTGGAGTATTGGAGCGGCCGTCCCACCCAGACTCTTGGGCTGCTCCATAAAAAACCTGACCCGGAACTACGAAAAAAAACTGCTCAGCAACAATAATTGTTGCTGGCATCATGCTAATGGATTTTTTATATCACTGAGGCTAGGCCACCTCGGTGATAAATACCTCCCGTCTACAACGGTACCTCTGACCCTTTTACTATGGTTACATTCTCCTAATTTACATTTCTGTTATAAGCATAGGGGTTTCCTGATGATGTATTAATTATATACGGATACAGGTATTCCTAGTCCAAATAGTACAGTGTGCAATACTTATGACTAATTCTTAATTTGTTTGCAGCTTGATACCTTCTATTCGCTGCTGTACACTTGTTATTTATCAGGGGTGTAACGTGATGCTTTTGGGTTCTAATGCACAAAGTGAAATGGGGCTCCCTAGCTACCATGTGTCATTTACAATACTAGTATCTTCTGGTATGGCAGAAGGGTTTCTGGGCCTCCTTTGGCTGCAGGACTGCTACATCTGCACCCCCCTACAGCTGTGCTCCGTTCATTACATTGGCATTGTTGCATTTATTTTTTTTTTTCTATTTTTATTGTAATGTCTAATTTCCCTAATGCTCATTTCCCAATAAATCTGAAATTTCTGTTGGGTTTCCTAGAAAATTATAACTGATCAATAGTGGTCCAAGTAGCAGAATACCCTGTGATCGACCTACCTACATGGGGCTCTTCTATCAAAAAAAGATTGCCCAAACTGCTATGCACCTGCTTAGAAACTTGGCAAAAAAGCTGTAATAGTAACAAGGTTCGCCTTAGCTTGTGATCCATAATTATGGAATAAAAACAGTTCTATTGTAAAATCAAATATGGATGGTAGTAACTTTTATATGTCTTGAAAAATCATTCACAATTCATTGATCTCTGAACAAAATGCTAAAATGGGTGCATACTCCGCTAATTCACAATCAGCACCATTTTCATTTTTATTGTGTAACAGAAAATAACAAATGTCATCTCTTGTTTGAAACTAAACCATGCAGTTGGCATTGCCCCCTACTGACAGATAAGGACTGCTTTGAATAATAGTAACAATGAGTTTTTGTGCTGCTTTCAGTTTGGCTCTAAACCTGGGACACAGTTAATTTCAAAACTGGCAAATGTCTGTGGGTGTCGCAAAGAAAATATAACTTGTTTACTGGGAGTTCTTTGTATATGTTGATAGTGTATGTACTGGAATATGGTTAGTGACAGAAAACTGAATATGCAGTATATGGACAACCTAAATAATTCAATAAATACATGAGAGTGGAGTTTGTCATTTGACTCAACCAGTCCTAATGTTGCGATGTGTTAGCAGTCGTTTTACACTGTATGTGGGTAAACGTACTACACAAATGAAGTGGCATTAAACAGCAATTACAGCTTTCCTACTCATGAATATACACATTGGGCAACATGTATGAACGGGGCTACGCCAGAATTCTGGCCTCAAAAATCTGTAGTAGACCAGTTCTATAAATGTATGAACAGGCGTACTCGAAACTTTGGTGCAATAAGTGCCTCGGTACCACGTTAAAGACACTTTTTAGCACGCTAAAGTTTTGGGGCAGTCTGGGGACCTGTCGCACCACATTAGTAGAAGTAGACACATTTATGATTCTTTGATGCCAAAACTTTGACGCAGAACAGTTAGAACACCCAGACCAGGTAAAGGTGGTGCCTGAGTATTGGCACTACAATACACTTGTGTGTATGAACTGCAGAAGAAAAGGTTCATACATTCTGGTGCAGTCTATACTACCTTAAAGCGACTTAGAACTGGTCTATCAGTGCCAAAATTCATACATGTTGCCCATACTGTATATGCAAACAAGAGTCACACTATAGCAAACCTACACACAAAATAAGATTTGTGATGCCACCTTTATAATGGTAACATATTATGCAATGCTCTATAATATGGATGCATTACTCCAGGGCTATAAATATGAACAGGTGTAAGATACTGTATGAAATGTAACTCGGATGTGTCACTGTACAAAAGGTTACAATCATAAAAGAACAGGTTTGATGAGTTTAGCAAGCTAGAAAATATAGTATAGTCAGATATTCCTTGTATAAGACATTAGTGAGGGGAAAAAGGGATCTTTATCCACAAAAGTAGATTTTCCCATTAACGAAAAAAAAACAAAGTGGATGCTCAAAGTTTTGCTAACCTGTACCATGGCGTATAAGATGAAAACCATTATCATACCTGTGCTGTCCTATATCAAACTACCGGATGTACTACACTACATTCTGTAGCATTCTGAACACTACAAATCTACTGGGTTAATCCTGAATTGTAGGCAATCACAAGTTGTGGTCATACTACAGTTTTGCCACATTTTTTTCAGCAATTTTGCACACATCCTGGTCATGGACCCAATATTTTAGTGCAAAGAGGCCATGACACGTCCCTCAGTGCAGCTTTATGTATGGAGCTATGTCGGCTATGAAAGGAAAATACCTGCGTATGTATGGAGTCTAATGGAGCCATTTGTCTTCAGTAGCTCATAATGAAATTGGAGGTATATAGAGGTACGGTAAAGACCTCGTAGTTCTCTATGTGAGCCTTACAAAATATTATGCAATATATGAGCATGATGCCTCTTGTCATGAGGTAAGGATCAGTAAATGGAAACTTTTCATTTAATACAAACAAGCACAGTATCTATATTATACTATGTGCCTGCAAAATGTAATATAATAGATCAAAAAAGGAGGATGATGAAGTGATACTTCATAAACACTGCTGGTTGGCACAACATCCTGATTTTCAACCTAACATAGATTTTATTTGGTAAAAATGCTGAGGTGTTCAAGACCCAAGCTGAAAAAAAATGAATCCCTGTGAAAACAGGAGGAAAGGGGAAAGTCTGTACATAAATGATACCAGATGGGAACATTTCCACACTACGCCAACCACCCAGAAACTGCAGGAGATGAAAACACTACTTCTAACCATACAGCATTTTATACTACGTAACTGGGAACAATCAGACGTGTGAATTCTAAGCACCTAAAAAATAAGGCACACCACATTTGTAATGGCTTCAAAAGCCACAAATCTCCACACTGTAACGTGTTTGTGCTATAATACTATATACATACTAATATAGTGCAAGGCATAAGGATCTGAACAGTACAAGTGAAATGGAAGGACTGCATTTAAACAGTACAATTTTATTTGCGAAAAAGTATATGAATATATCAAATGATATAAATTAAAATTCCCTATTATACAGAATAGTAAGCATCAGAGTTATTGCCTTGTCAGGTAGGAGTGATCTGTTACCATACTAGAAAAGCTGCAGAAAGCAGATATTCTTTGTGGAGTTCCTGTTAGTCACTATATAGAGACAGTAAAGCTGGCCATATACTTTAGACTAAAATAAGATTCATTTTAATGTTACTGGCTGGTGATGTGATACATATAAGGACATCCCCTGTAGCTTCTTGACTGAGTTTCACTAAGAAGTCAAATCCTTTGTTTGTCCAGGAAATAAGCAATCTTCATCAGTTTCGCCTCATTGAAATAAACATGCAAGCTCGGTCAAACAGAGTGTGTATGTCTATGAGGAACTTGGCGAAGATAGCTATTAAAGGGGATGTATCGCTTCATCAGTTTCTCTGTTTCATTGTACTTTCAGTTTCTCAGCTACTCAAATCCAGGGGTGTCTTTTCCCCTCCCAGCTGGGTATTTCTTAACTGAAGGGGGATGACATCATCCCCCCTTCACTGTTCATGCTCGCTCCCGAGTCAGTGTGTTTGTTTGAGATCAGTGGGGGGATAGCACATCCCTGCTCTTCCCCCTCCTCTCTGTCACTGTGTCGTTCCTCTCCCTATGCGGTCTTATTTTGTAAGAGCTGTTTGTTTAAATACCACATCCCTGCATTCAGTCTAGACAGTCTTCTGTGAACTCAGAGCATTGATCTCTTCTCCTCTCACAGCTGGAGGTTTGTTACAGTTGAATACAGTCTTCTATGAACTCATCCAGAGCAGCACAGATTTGTCTCCTTTCTATGTTTACACGTAGCAGCTTTAGGCACCAAGCACAATTCTGCTGTTTTCTGATTGTAGAAGCAGCTGCAGGGTTACTGTGGAGCTGCTGGCTGTGCAGAGTGAAATGTTGCCGGTCCCTTATTCTGAATGAGAGAGGCAGGAATGTATGCTTCCGTGAATACAACCGGGGGCCAGACAGAATGTAAATTAGTGGAGCCGGCAGCCAATGAAATGAAAGGAGGTGGAATCTGACCGACACTGGGGAACAGTGTTTAGACAAAATGAAGATAAGGGAGACCGTGAAAACAAGACAGCTTTGCAAATGACAGCCAATTGCAAAGTTGCTTGTTTTCTCTGTCCCCTTATTCTGAAAACCATTTAATGTAATGATAAAACCCCTTTAAGTGATAGTTATCTAATAAGTATGAGCGGAGTGTGAGGGGAAACATATATTTTTCTAATGCTTTTGTAATGAAGTTTGTGGTGCAAAAACATTATTACACATATAAGCTTAGCTGAACAGTACAGATACTCCAAGATGGCGCCCGTTTCCTGGACCACTCCCCACTATGTGCCAGCATGGACCTGGGTGGAAACCATGACCATATCTGGAGAACCAATCAACTAGTGCCACATTCCTGAAGACTGCAAGAAACAAAGGAACTTAGCCACGCCCTGAAGCCAGTTTGTAAAAAGTCATTGTATTGTAATAAAGTCTCTCTCTTCTGGGTCTGCTTCACACTGAGGAGGAACTCATACCAGCTCTGTGTCTGGTGTCATTTCTTCATGCCGGCAATCAGTGTTCAATTTGGACAGCAGTAGTCACGCGGTGTACCCCTGAACCCCAACAGGAGTAAAAAGGGCAACAGTTTTGTATTTCATTCTCTGCAGCCATTGTTATCTTACGGCTAGTAATTATGCAACTTCACTACGTTATCACGTATATGCATTAACTTCTTTCAATCTGAATCTATTTTACCAAGACAATGTCCACACTTGTATCTTATGCTTTCCATTGGCAGCTGAAATATTTTTAATGGCAAGAATAGTGCAGTCTGCAATGATATTTGTGCCATCGGAAATACCAAGCTATGGACAAAAACTTGATAGAGCCTATTTTAAGTCAAACCGGTCTATCTGGATGTGTCTTAATCCATTAAAAAACGCATTCAGGATAGTTGTCCTAGCTCCATTAGAAATGCAAGCCATGGCATTATTGTGAACAGAACCTAGCAAGGAGAGGAGTTTGTGATACTATTACTTCCTACAGTGCACATTTCCCAGGCATAGAATTACTAAGATCACAAAAGCCAAATACAAAATACTTCTGTAATCAATACAGTATTAAAGATTTTTATATATTCTTATCCCCTTGAAAACATAATGTACTTTCTCATTGATAACACTGTGATAAAAGAAACGCCTACACTGAGTTAGAACCTTTCCATGCTGCAGGACCTTGGACTTTACGTATTCGCTGTCATCACTTAAGGCAATAAAGACAAACCTGCAATGAAATGACTTGCAGTTATAGAGGATTAAAGACACAACCAAGTTTTTGAAATCTATGCATATCGGATTCTATTAAATACAAGTATACCAATTCAGATGGAAACTGGCTATAGATGGAGGACAAAGCATCCAAAACATCCAGGTGTCTGGAAATTATACTGTATATAAATGAATATTCATGTATCTTCAGTCATAATAAAATTAGTTACTTTAGAAATTTAGCTACTGTAACTTTTTTCTTTTTCAAAAGTGCTTTATTGAAAAATATACAAGACATAGAGGGAATATCCAAGTACGTGTATGTTTCAACAAGTCGAAAAAGAACAAATCTCTTTCTTATTCTCAGAATGTACAGTAAACCGAAACGTATAAATCTTTTGATTCCAGTAAAGACATGTTGGCTGTGCATTAAGCTTAAGGTTTCTTACTGTTCTATCAACTACAGAGTTTACAATACTTATACATAATAGGATTAGAGGGATTTGTAGTAACTTTTTTTTTTATAAAAGACGGAGGACACTGTTTTAGATGGCTGTGGTGCCTCAGCAAGGGTGTTAGAATTGAAGGTAGGTGGTTTACTGCTACAGTGTGTCATGATCCGGCAGTGTCAGTATACAATGACCCGTCGATCGTCGGTATATGGCGGATCCTGTGTTGTATCTCGCATAGGTAGCCAAAGTGCAGGACATGATAGCAGGTGCTGGTACGGATAACAGGACACAACAGGTATAGCTGTAGGCGGGTAGCACAGTTCCAGGTGAGTAACGGACAGGTACAATGGCAGGAACAGCAGATACTATGGGCTTGGACTTCCTGTTCCGGCGCTTGCATGGACGGCAGCAGAGGCTGAGCGCTCCGTCCCCGCTCCGTGCTCGGACCGACATATCAGCGGCATACCGGCCTCAAACACGGCACTTGTTAGTGCCTCATACTCGGCACACCCTCCGGTTACAGTAGCGGGCGCCTGGAGCCCAGCGAAACCCCTACGCCCCTGAACTCCGCGGAGTGAAAAAACAAGCGCGCCGCCATTCCAAGATGGCGCCGGATCCCCCGTGCTCCATGAGGAGCGGACGCGGACAGATAACGGCAACACAAGCAGGTTCCGACGGACCCAGTACAGAGGGCCTCGAGACGCAGAACCAGGAGGCAGAGCAGCAGGTACTGGGAGACACCCCACAACCGCAGCCACCAGAGACACAGCCAATTCCAGAGACTGTGATGCAGGAATGCAGCTCAGTGTCCCAAGGGTTAGGGGCAGCTGAGGGGGAGCTTGAAGAAATGCTGCCAGGCCTGAACATTTCGTGTAAAACTATGGCAATAGCTGTGGCCAAACTTCTGGCCCCTGACATCCTGTCTTCTTTTGAATCAGTAATTTCAGCTTCTGTTAAAGCTGCAGTCACCTCAGCCGTATCAGCCATTCACACAGAGGTTAAAGTCCACACTAGCCAAATTAACGAACTAGAAGAGAGAACGAGCACGATCGAAGATGACATGTTAGGTGTAAGAAGCACCATAGAGAGATTAATCGAGCGTACTCAATATCTTCAAGAAAAGACAGAGGATCTTGAAAACCTTTCCCGCAGGAACAATCTTCGGATCATAGGGCTCAACGAGGAGATTCCCCTGAAAAATCTTCACAATATATGCGCCAAAGATATACCCAGAGCCCTGGGGCTAGATCGCCCCTTAAAAGTAGAACGGGCGCATAGAATTGGGCCGCCACATCCAGACGCAGATGGCCCACGACAGCGTTCCAGACCAGTTATTGTCAAGTATCTGGACTACTCTGAAAAAACCCAATTGCTACAAGCTTATCGTGCCCTAAACTCTGCGCTCACTCTCAACGGGGACAAATTGCTGATATTTGCGGACTACTCAGTAGAAGTCTCTAGGAAACGAAAGCAATTCTCGGGCGTTTGCTCCGCACTGGTGAAAAGAAAGATCCGCTTCAATCTCCAATACCCGGCTATACTAAGAATCTTTCCAGAGCAAGGCCCGCCCATCACGCATCGCTCTGTAGAGGAGGCGGAGGAGTTTTTGGAGGAACTGTCATACAAAAAAGGGCTCTCAGGTGCTCTAGATGAGAAAAGAATGGGAAAAGAAAAAAGAATGGAAAGAGAAAGATGGAGCCAAAGACAAGGAACTATGACCAGGAACACCAGAGGAGATCCCGCGCAATTCCAATATGACCAGGCCCGGACCCCGAGAACAAGGAGCTCCGACAAGGACTAAGGAACTGGTATTGGGGATGTAATTAGGGGGCCCAATTTAGAAAGACGAGGAGGAAGGCGCTACATGGCAGAAGCGATAGGGAGCTCAACGGAACATAGTCCATAAAGAGGGAGTACCAATAGCTGGACTTTAGAGGTTACAATAGGAACTATGGTCTTATTTGGTTAGATATATGTTCAAAACAATTGTTTACACGACGGAGATGAGGGGGGGAGGTAGTTTGGAATAGTATTAGGCGTTACCTGTTAGGAGATGGTGTTTTTTGCCTCCACTCATTATGCAAGAAAAAAGAGAAGTCAAGACAGATAGGAAAGTAAAACTTAGGAGTTGGGAGACGAGAATGTTTTTCATGTTCAGGGAATGTTGGGACGGGGGGGAGGGGTTAGGGGAGTGCTGCTGCGCGGGGTTCGCTATTCCTTCGGTCTATGTAAATCTATTCACTTGGGTTAAACTATGAGAATACTGACATGGAATATCAAGGGGTTGCGTTCTCCCCATAAAAGAACGATGGTGCTCAGACACCTCAAGAAATTAAAGCCAGACATAGCTATGTTGCAAGAATCCCATCTCACAGAGCGGGACTTCTGCCGCCTCAAAAAAATGTGGGTTGGGGAAGTGAGAGGTTCCGCATCGGTCCAAGGAAAGGCGGGAGTGGTGTTACTCTTTCATAAGAATACCCTGTGTAGTATTATTAAACAGGACACCGACGAGGAAGGGAGGCTGATTAGAGTTCACCTGGAGACCCCGGCAGGCAAGATTAGTCTGATCAATGTCTACGCCCCTAACACCCAGGATAGACAGTTTTTTACTAGGCTTCAAAACCTCGCGCTGGAAGACAGTGGAAGCGCTCTCTTGCTGGGAGGGGATTTTAATTGTGTAATTATGAAGCGAAAGACAAAAGAGAACAGGGAAACTCAAGAGACCCAACCCCTCTAAACTCAGCCTGCTAGGGACTCTCTGTAAATCCCTGGGGCTGTCGGATGTGTGGCGTCACCTTAACCCAGAGGAGAGGCAGTACACCCACTATTCCCACGCTCATTTGTCATGGTCTAGAATAGACTATCTCCTGGCTAGTTCTTCCCTAATGGGCAAAGTGGAGTCAGCCACCATCGGGGACCTGGTGATTTCTGACCATGCACCGGTGATGGTTTCTCTACGAGATCTCCACCCAAAAGGGACGGATATTCTGTGGTGATTCCCAAGCTCCCTTCAGTCTGACGACCACTTCAGGGAGTTGTTACAGAGGTGGTGGAAAGAATACGCACAAGACAATGCGTCCCACATCACGAAGCCAAGGCTGTTTTGGGACACAGGGAAAGCCGTCCTCAGAGGGCGAATTATGTCTTACGTATCAGCCGAGAAAAAAGCTCTGAGGGTTAAACACGATGAAGCAACGGAGATGCTCAGATTGGCCTACACGAGGTTTCTCCATCACTCATCAGAAGAAAATAAGAAAGAGTGGATCTCAGCTAGGGAGGGCTTTGAATTACAGCAGAAGAGGGTGGAACTATTTTATGGTGACCGACTGAGAGCCTCATTGTTCCGATTCGGTAACAAATCAGGCAGACTACTGGCCAACCTGGTGCGAAAGAGCAGGGGGACCTCGGGGATACTCAGCTTAAAAGACGAAAAAGACAAAGTAGAAAGAGACCCGAAAAAAAATAAATGAGATTATGACCCGCTATTATACTAAACTCTATTCCCAGGCGCCCTATGACATCGACAAAGGCAGGGAATTCCTTAGTAACATTAAATTGCAGCGTTTATCAGTGGAAGACAGGGCGAGACTAAATGCTGATATAACAGTGGAGGAAATTGAGGAGGTTATCAAAAATATCCCAACAGCCAAAGCCCCAGGCCCCGACGGTCTGTCAGGAGACTTCTATAAAATCTTAGTGAAAGACCTGTCGCCCATTTTGGCAACAGTGTCTCAGGACATTATTCAACAACAATCTATGATCCCCTCGGGTGACACGGCCTACATAAAAGTCATATACAAAAAAGGGAAAGACCCTCTACGACCGGAATCTTATCGCCCGATCTCCTTGATCAACCAGGACGTCAAGATATTGTCCAAAGTAATAGCAAATAGATTGTCTTGCCTAATGCCCCAACTTATCGGACCACATCAAATGGGGTTTGTAAAGGGTCGTTCTGGGGTTAAAAATGTAAGGGCTGTCCTAACGGTTCAGGATGCTATAGCACGAGGCTCTAAGAAGAAGGGATACCCGGCTTTACTCGGAATCGATGCGGAGAAAGCCTTTGACAATGTCAACTGGGAGTGGCTTAATATTGTACTGGATAAGATGGGCTTTACAGGGAATTTCAGGACCTACCTCGCAGCGACATACAAATCCCCTCAGGCCAAGGTCCACACTCCGGGGTTTATCTCCTCGCCAATCCATTTACAAAAAGGAACGCGCCAGGGATGCCCACTCTCACCTATGTTGTTCAATATTGCCTTAGAACCGTTAGCTATACACTTGATCGAAAGCGCAACTTTTGAAGGAATAAGAGTGGGGAAAAGAGAAGTTAAAGTCACTTGTTTCGCTGATGATATGCTTCTTTTCATGGGCAATCCTGAACAACAACTAGACAAGGTGTTGGGGGAGTTGGAGAAATACGGGGAATTCTCAGGATTTAAAATAAATAAAGAGAAATGCCAATTGCTGCCATTAGAATCAGGGGAGAAACTGCAGAGACAGAGGCTAGGGGTGGAGGTGGTGAGCTCCATGACCTACCTGGGAATCAAATTGGGCTCGAAGGGGGCCCTGACTTACCAGCTGAATTTTCCCCCGCTGCTGACCAAAATTGTTGGGGAACTGGAGAAATGGAAAGACCTCCCACTATCTATTCTGGGCAGAATCCAGTTAATTAAGATGGTGAGTTTTGCGAGGCTGCTCTACCCTCTCCAGAACTTGCCCCTACTACTTAGACATACGGATATCAATACCCTCCGTAAAGCATTTTCGAAGTTCATTTGGAGAGGAAGACGCTCTCGTATAAGCTATCAAAAACTGACAGTGAGTAGGGTCCAGGGTGGTGCTCAATTGCCGAATATCAGGTTGTATAATTTGGCGGCATGTAAGAGATTGGCTTAGGGGTACAAGTTATTTTTCTAACACTGATTTGGAAGCCCAGCTGGCTCATCCTGATAACCTGACGGCGCTGCTCCATTCTCCAGTGAGGCTTCACCCAAGGGATATTAGGCAGAGTGTAATCATGAGAGATACTTTGGCAACATGGCACCACGTTAGGAAACTGTACAAAAGACCTATGTACATTTCACAGTTTTTCCCACTATGGGAGGCACCCTCTTTTCGCCCGGGGAGAGAGAATAAGTTGTTCTACAAGTGGAAACAAAAAGGGATCAGAACATTGGGAGATGTTCTCTCAGGCTCCAGCGGCTCTCTACTTAGTTGGCAGGAACTAGAAGAAAAAATCCAGCTGGGAGTAAATCATATATTCCAATACAAACAAATTGAAAGCTTCTGCAGAGCCAGTGTTACTAACTTACAATCTCTAGGGGATACAATGGAGTTCCTAGACCTTTGTAAAGGGGGCGAAAGCAGGGCTCATATCGGATATTTTACTCTAAGCTACGAATTAAGGAATCGGAGGCATTGTCAGATAATATATTCAAAGGATGGGAAAGTCACATCCAAGATGTAGATTTACTAGACAAAAATAAAAGGTATAGCAATGGTCCGAAAGGAGTGGTCAGGAACATGTGCAGAGAGACCTTGTTTAGGTAGCACATAGAGCAATATATGCCTTCAAAAGTCACACGGGAGGGGGGGGGAGCCATCGGAATTCCTCCAGGCATGTCCGAATGCTGGCTTGGAAAGAGCCAATCTCTTCCATTGTTTGTGGTCTTGTCCTGATATCAACAACTTCTGGGTCACAAGTCCAGACCTTCATTAAGGAGACCTGGAATTGTCATATAGTATTGAACCCACAAGGCTGTCTGCTTCACTTTGTAGTTAGGCAAGACCCCAAGAAAGTCAAAAGAGTAATATGGTGTCATGCAAAGGGGTGCATGTGGCTATTTCTGGCGGCCAAACGATGTATTCTAAGACACTGGCTTGATACTACAGTGCCAAGTCTTGCAGAGGTAGTGAACTAATGAAGCAAGTGCTATACCTAGAGAAATTGGAGGCTGAGAGGAACAAAGATGCGGGCTCCAAAGGATTCCTAGATAAGTGGAAATTATTCATCTCCAAACATTACACGAAGGCGGAAATAGGGTCTCTCCTTGAGCCATTTAAATATACAGAATACTATTTACTGGAACAGTTAAAAAGGGTACCTTCGAGAGAACAGAGGGGGGAGGCGAGGACCAGCGGGGCGCACACTCTAAAGGGTTTGTTGGATCACAGGGCTGGTTGGGGGATTAGAGGAGGGAGCTACGGGGGGGGAGGGAAGGGGATAAAATAAATTTGAGGATTGGAATTATCTGGTTTTAAATATTGCTGTATACCCTCACTCCTGGAGTGAGGCTCTATGCAAGGCTGTAATATCTCATTATGCACGAGTATGTTGAACTTTTTTCAGACTTGTTATATGCAGTGTGATGATACCTTGTTTGATTGTGTACAATAACCCTCAACAATAAAAATGTGTTAAAAAAAAAAAGATACTATGGGCTTGGTGCAGCGGCAGGTAAACAGCAGATAGTATACTGGTAACACACAGGAACAACAACGATACAGCAGTCAGGGGTCAAGCTCTATGTAATGGGCAACGATGAACTGACCAGAAGCAAGAGCAGGAATTTCTTTATATGCAAACAGGGTCACAGGTTAATTGGCAGGTAATTGGGTACTGTCTCTTTAAATAGCAGAAGACTGCCCCGCCTGTGACCCAGGAGGCGCTCGTGTGCAAATAGGCAGCCACAGAGGACGAGAGCGATCAGCAGCGAGGGCTGGTAAGTGCTGCCGGTGGCGAAGCAGCAGAGGCAAGAACCGGGACAGGTAAATATTCAGCAGCGGGGACCGCAGCAGAGGCACGGGCACGACCAAGGTCCATGACAGGTTCTGCGGCATGCACCATGACACTGTGTGATGGACTTAAAAAATATTCTAGCCCTAACATACATTTTACTCGGTACTAGAACAGTGTCATGAATGTAAGGGCACATTTATGATGATAATTGCACAATTTGTGCGGAAATACTGGCATACCTGTTTGACACCACATTTATTATGCGCTTTAGACGGTCTCTAGATAGGTCAGTATGACTTTGTGAAAAGAGGGCAAGGCATCGTGTGCAATACTGTGCGGCAAAGAAAGCGCCAAGATTTTGGCACAATTAGTGGCATACAGTAAGCCAACTAACAGGAGCTATAAACCTAAACACTTCCTGTTAGTTGGCTTACTTAATGCCATCCATTGTGCCAAAATTCTGGTGCATTTTTTTTTTGGTGCATGGCATTGCACTAGTTTACATTAAAAATTGAACACACGTTGATAAATGTTTTCAGCTTTGTCATAAATATAAACGTCTTAGGGGTTGGGTTAAAAAAATGCATGAAGTAAATACAAGTATATATCAAGCAATCAAAGGCGTAACAAAAATTTCTAGAACCCCAATGCAAAATAAATAAAAGGGCCACTTCCTACAATGTGCCACTTACAATACTGGTGTATTCCTATATGGCACATGGGCCTTTGGGCTACCTCAGACTCCAGGGCCCAGTAGTGACGGCTACTTCTGCACCCCATTTAGCTTTGTATTAAAGCTGAGGTAAATGTAGCGCATTTATCTTTATGTTCTCCAGCCGTTCACAGTACCTTGCACACATCACTTTCACAGTCTATGAATGGAGTCAGACTGTAGTTGGACAGAAGACATGGCTGTAGCCATGGGCATTCCTGTTGCTCAGATTCTATCAATATTATATGCTAGTGGTTTTTATACTAGAAATCTCTCAAGGCATGCTGAAAATTGTAGTTCAGCTGGAGAGTGAAATGTTGGAGCCCACTGCTTTATACAAATGATTTTCTTCCATTCTCTGATTCTTTACAGTACTGCACGTTGGTCTGTGGTATTACGGGACCACTCTTAAAAGCTGAGAACTAATGATATCTGTCTATTGCTGGCATGACTACAGGAATCTGCTATGTAATTATTTCGTCAGCACCAGCAGTAAAACAATAAATCCTGTATCGCTGTTACAGACTGAAATCCAAGACCTATTGGATGTAATGGAAGAAGATGACAAACCATAACTTTGAATATAATAACATTATGGGAGTGATATACATATTTAATGAGTATTCCTTGAACAACCGTGACATATTGTAGGAAGACAAGTTTCTAACAGTTCTCAGGGGTCTCCTTCTTGCCAAGGTTTTAGAAAAATTCTGCTTAGTACCTAATATATAATAACAGAATATATTGTATCTATATCAACAAAACATTTTTAGACTTCACTATTTCCAATCTGTATTCCAACTACATAATAAATATATTCTGAACAGACAGCATAGTTCTATCTCAAGATAAAAGACAAAAAGTAAGCTAAATCTTACTAGTACATTCAATTGGCAAATGTACTCTTGTAGTATGGATACCATGGACACAGTCTCAGTCATTTATGCAATGTACCTTAAAAGAACTATATAAAGAATACACATATGTCTGTTACAGACACTACTCATTTATATACTATACCATACAGTCCAACTGTTTGCAAAATACAGAATAAACAAATACAATACAAACCTGGAAAATACTGTAGAGCCACATATTATGGACAATTGTAAGGTGTGGCATACAATCACTTGGTGTTAAATAGTGAGATAGGATCCTTCTCAATGATACAAAATAAGCTGAAGCCAAACAATCCTGTGGCCATATTATTTTTCCCACCTAAATAGAATGGTAAAGGGAAGAACAAGCACCAGGATTTCCGAATTTATGATGTAAAGACACAATTTGTATATGTGCCATGTGACCTGCTCCCCTCTATTTGTATCTCTATGTATTTAGATAGTATGATAATATAAAACAAGTTACTAGATTACAAGATGTGTTACAATTGTAAATGAGAAAAGGAAGATACCTTTTGCTTTAAGGGATAGTCCAAACATAGAGAGTAAAGCAAATTCGTAAAATCCAAACTCCACCTAAGAATTACATTTAAACTACACATCATGTACAGATATAGAATATAGATTCTGATAGATAGGTTTTGACAAACACCTCATTGGAAATACGACACAAGTAAATTCATAATACACCATACACATGCCACATGTGTGTGGAGCAGAGGCGTAACTTCAAGCTCTTGGGCCCTGGTGCAAAAAATGAAATGGGGGCCCCCCCAGTTATCATGCGCCATCTGCAATACTGGTGTTTTCTTATGTGGCAAAAGAGCTTTTGGGCCCCCTCAGACTGCAGGGCCCAGTAGCGACTGCTACCGCTGCACCCCCTTTAGCTACGCCCCTGGTGTGGAGGTAATCCTTGCACAAAGGGAGTTGCTATGATAGACTAGTTTAGTAACGATATCTATCAGCCCAACATTGGGGACTGGAGAAGACAGATAATATACATCTGGGAAGAAATACATTTTGGAGTGAAGGCCAAATCTTCTTAGACTGGCACCATGGATTTCATGGCAGCAGTTCAGAATTGCCTACAGTTCTTATAGCTCAAAAATAGTTAATCAAAACTACGATGCCCATTTAGCTCTAGGCCCCGTGTCAGCAGTGTATTCAGCCCTGTTTGATGGTGCTGATCTGTATCCTCAGGGCTGATGCAGTTTCCACCCAAAAACCTAGTTGAAAATCTGACAAAATAACTTGTAAATCAAACTTTTTTCCAAGTTTTGCTATGCAAATTTCTATTGACAATAATGGGAAATGGTTTTAGACAGAACAGATGCAGATTTTAGGACAGATTCATAGGTTGAAAGGGGCATTTCAGTCAATTAAATATTGCTTAATAGTGGGGATAAAGTAGGTAAGCTATGATCTCATAACACTACACTCACGGATTACCCTGAACTGAACATTAGCTATAATCACAGGTCAATAAAATGATTGTATCTGGAGTGGAATCATTGACAGCCCTGTTTATGGTAACTTCCATGCATGTGTATGCTATGCTTCCATCAATAAATAATATGCAGCTTTCGCTAAACTCTCACAGGCATAAACCAACTACTTGTGGTGCACAGATAATACACTGTATACTGATCTGCATGGGATAAGGGGAGAAAAGTGCATTACAGAGGTTGTCTCACTACAAGGATTACTTTTTATGTTAAAGATCTTGCAAAAACAAGTCACTTTGCAATATATGTCCATTAACAGTGTCCTACCTATTCCTAGATATCCCCTCTTGTATGGGCTGCATCAGTTCCTCAGGTTGCTATAGCTAAAGACCTGTTTGATCTTTCATAATAGGCTGCCAGCATTAGTTGCTATAGTTACAGACCTGGCTTCTACTGCCACCTAGTAGAAGCCAGTAAACACGCCCCTGAATTCAAAATGAAACCAAGAAAACAGGACTGAAGTAAGATGAATCATTGTAGTGAGACAACCCCTTTAAAACACCTACAAAAAAAAAACCCAAAAAAACACATGTATAAGAAGCCACTACTGATTACAATCATGAGATTTGTGGGAAACCACAATTATTAACCCATTATCAAAATACTGTACGAGCCTTCACTGAATTTCAGTTCTAGCCTTTATCATCACAATGTTAACAAGCTGTAACCTTGTCCTCACATCATGACAGATGCCAAATGTCTAACTTAATAGCAAAAGTGAACTGTGGGATGAGGTCAAAGTTATAAAGACAACTGGTGGGAATACGGTCCATTTACTTTCAATTTGGCATTGTCTATATAACTTTGAAAAAGACACATACATTTCAACTCAATGTAATGACCCAGATGAATTGGCATTCAAGAGAAAACATACAAATGTTGATATTGCAGCCCGCTTTTCCCTAAAGCACTTTGTAGAATATCCTGCTAAGAAGACATTACAGCATTTAATGGGAATCTAGTCACACAGTTAACTACTATAAACATAAGCGTCTGTCCAAAAAGCCCTATTTGTTAAATGGCTGAAGAATTACCCTCATAGCAGTATTAATATAGAAATATAAACCTGGGTTAACAGAAGCCGGTAGAATCTTATATACCTAAAATTGATAAAAAGTCACCAAATAAGATCGTAAAAGTTAGGTGACCTCAGTCAAGGACTTCCGGATTTTTTCCAGGCTTGAGTGGAAAGTAAAAGAAACAAAACTTGCTTGCCTTCCACATTACTGTATATGTGGAACCAAACCTAAACACAATCCAGCATAAGATCTAACAGATCCAACAGATCTATAACACTTCACTGGGGGAAGAGATGCCAGTCACAACAAATCTGCAATATCTGTCATGGATATCTTTTCAAGGAAGCTATGATGGCAATGTGAATTAACCCTGCAACATCATTCCATCATATTACCCTTTATATCCATTGGTAGTGTGCATTAGATTTGGGTCATGACAAATGTTGCTGGAGATTGCAGGAAATCCCTGCAACCTTTTGGAAGCCTACTGGTTATACAAGAAAAAGGAAGTGCACCAATGAATGATACCCTCCTTTTCCCTGCAGGCTGCCGACTGGCTGCAGGATTGTTCGGTCATCTCTTTTTGTATGGCTCTTGACAGTCAGAAAATTGGACTCCGTAAAATAATCTATAGTTTGCCAAAGTGCACTGAAGGTAACACAATCAGGCTCTTGGGAATATACCTAATGTTTTACGGTTACGTAATCTAAATGACCCATTTATGTTATATTTCCTGTTACGCAATGCTACAGTACTTTCTGTACAATACCTAAAAATACTGAGTTTGAAGCTAGAAGCATGTGCAACCAACACTGCTGCAGCTAAAGTAACCTCATTTAGCAAATAGACATTCAAGAGTACATATAGGGGGGACATGTATGAAAACTGTTTAGGTCTAAGACTTTCCTTTTTGCCCATAGCAACCAATCAGAGCGCCCCTCTCATTTTTCCAGAACACTATATGGGTATGATCACACGGCTTATTTAGCTGCGCATTTCAGCACGCATTTTGCCGCGTATTGTGCTTTATATGCGGCGAAATGCACGCCACAATTATGGTAATTCATAACTCTCATAGAGAACTATGGATTACACGTCGTCTCCCCGCACGTACAATACGATCGTATTGTACGCATGCGGGGAGAATTGACATGTCAATTGTTAGCGGCAAATACGCGTCCTTGACAATGCATGTCTATGGGGCCGATGTCCGGCCAGCCCCCCCATGCTTTGAAATTACGCGCTGATTAGCACGTGGTTCCAAAACACCCGGTGTATTGTGGCGCATGCTATACGTGCTGCAATAATAAGCCATGTGAACATAGCCTATGAAATCAAAGGGAGCTGTGATTGGTTGCTCTGTGCAACAAAGAAAGTCTTAGTCCTAGACAGTTTTCATACCTGTGGCACATAGAGTATGTAAAAACAAAAAAGAAATGACTTCTCAAAAGCATAACTAAAGAGGGTGAGCACCACTGGTTATATGAAACCTACCCATTGTAATGACTTACTTGATGAATATCAGCATCAGATAACAGTAATACC
The DNA here is from genome assembly GCA_025379985.1 of Phyllomedusa bahiana. Taxonomy (NCBI): domain Eukaryota; kingdom Metazoa; phylum Chordata; class Amphibia; order Anura; family Hylidae; genus Phyllomedusa; species Phyllomedusa bahiana. The sequence continues at coordinate 251,669 of JAODAL010000596.1, forward strand.
AGGATCACCGTGATACCAGCAGCTGTTTACAGAGGGATTTAGAGCAAGGACTTGTGTGATAAAGTGACTGCTAGCATGTGCCAGCACAATTAGAACTTTTATGACTGACAACAAGGTTGCCTGCAACATTTTCTAGATACAGAATAATGATGACAGTAAATGTATGACAATTATAGGACTGCCATGTAGCCCTAGTCATGATCTATAAAGGTTTACTATAGAAGTTCTGACTACCTAGTACCTGACAACATTAGGAAACTATCTTAAGTTTGTTGGGTTTTCCTCTATGGAAAACCTGCGCAGCAGTCCCCACTGCACAGGTTTTCCGCCCGGTGGTTTTTCAGATCGCGGGTTGGCCGAAAAACATAGCACATGTTCATTCTTCCGACCAGTTTTCGGACGGAAGATGAATATGTCTATGTGAAGGGGGAGGGCTTTTCTACGCTAATTGCGGAGAAAAGCCACCCCCCTGCGGCCGTGCGCACGGCACGAAAACAGTGCAAATACCGGCTGGATAAACTGACCGGTATTTGTACTGTGCCGTGTAAACGAATAAGCCAGTGTAAATAAGGAAGATCAAAAATAGATGATAAAACTTTCATCTTTGTTTGTCTTCAGCATTAATGTGACCAGGAAAATTATTGCAAAATTGGTAAATGTAAGTCCTAGTCATAGGGACATTTGCACAGAGCTTTGCTGCCCCACAAAAGTTCTCTCTTAACAGGGAGCCCTGGTAAAACTAGCCATTAGATCCTGACTTTTCAAACTCAATTTAGCAACAAACAGATAGACATATCCCATTTCATCCTTCCTTCTTACCACCATTACTAAATCACAGGGTCTTTGGGGCCCAATATCTACTTGCACATTATCCATACTGAAGCATCAGGTTTATCCTGCCTTGGAAATATGGAAAGTACTAGTACAGCTGACGCTTTAAATGACCTTCTGGAATCATATTTATACGTTTCACCAGCTGATAAAGGGGTTGTCTCACAATGCTGTTTTATAGTGTCGCAGCTTCAGACTCATAATTCCTGGTTGGGCTGTGGGTGGTTATAAAGCAGTGACTGGCATATCAGCTCTGCTATTCCTAGATGGTCCTCTTACAGTGACATGAGTGCAGGAGGCTTGTAAACTGCAGTGCATAAGGCTACATAGCTCTAAAGAGTTAAAGCTTGTCAGTAAGTAATATAAACAAGCTCCCAACATTCAAGGTAAAGAACAGAGGAGTGAGTGACATCACCTTCCTAACCACTGCTATAGCCTGTAAAAGCAGAGAGAGACGGCCGGTAACTAGGGAAGCTTCTGCGCAGAAACAGAAGATAAGATCTGCTCATAATGCTGAAGGAAAGCAAAATCAGAAAAGCAATGTATTTGGAAACAGTCTTTATTTACTTTTGCCTACATGTTAAAGCTAAATCAATGAAATGGGAATACCGCTTTAATAAGTTGATACAACTTTACGCCACCAGTGCTACTTCACCACTACTTTTCCTCACTACAGAATCTTGACTGTATTATACCATTGATGTTCAAATGATGTACGTACTTTTAAACACATGCTTTGGACTACCCCATTAAGGAACCATTGTGGAGGGAAGAAGTAAAACTGCTACGTGATATAGAATTTGTGCCTGTCTGTTGAACCTGAAGTATGCCTATTTGAATTCTAAATGAAAACCATAGACTTATCATGTTGTGTTTTACTGAATGAAACAAAGTTCATAGCAATGAAAACCACTGCACTACGTTAGTAAAGAAAACATGCTTCAATGTGGAAATACTTGATTCATTCTATCATCTTGTATGAACAAGTGTTTTCTAAACACAGGAAATGCAACAATACATTTTGAAAGGTTGGGGTACCTGGAGCCTATCATCACTCACTATTCTCTGCACAGGCCTTTTTACTTGCTTTCATACAGTTCATCTCCTGACATACTATTGACCCTGTAACTCTACAGTCTGGGACCCCATGTCTCACAATAGACAAATTGTACTTTGTATCCCAACATCTCACCCCATTCATTGAACATTTGTGTTTACTATACTCGCTCAGTTGAAGGGAATTGTGAATAACCTTATGTACTGTCTTTTAGGGATTAGGCCACACCAAGAAGATGAGTAACGATTCCGAATCCCTGCCTTTTTACATCTATCCATATTTGCTAGTCATGTAAGACAACCAGAGGCGTAACTTGAAGCTCCTGGGCTCTAGCGCAAAAAGAGAAATAATGACACACCCCCCAGTACCATTTGCCATTCAAAATGCAAGTGTCTCCTTACATGGCAGAATGGCTTTTGCCCCCCCCCCCCCCCCTTTCCCTAAGCTGCTTGACCTGGCAGTGACTGCTACCTCCTGCACCCCCTATAGCTACGCCCCTGAAGACAACTTTCACAGTTTACTGTATCCACTGGCAAAGCTCCTGGTGGATACAGTAGCTGTATTTGTGGAGATGTAGCAAAACTAAACTTGACAATTAACGAATTTTGATACTGGGGCACAGAAAGTAATCTTAACTTTTCCAATGACTTTTGTTGTGGTGCAGAGCTAGTGAGCTGGATGGAGTAAAATAATCATATAACATGTAGTATACATTTTCTTAACATTATACATGCTGGACACCACTGAGTGGCATCTGTGAAAGGTATACATTGGAGTTATACGCTAGTAAGTAACCCAATATATACAGTAGGTCTGGTAATACACAATTCATTGTGAAAGCAGCTTTACTATTAATCCGCAATGCGATATGTAACCAGTCATGCATGTATACCTGCCAGTGTGTATTCCTTATGTTTGTATTGTTGTCCAAACTTCAATAAAATAAGTTTATAAAAAAAAAATTAGATAGTGTACAGCCTAGTGTGCATTTGTATACCTTTTATACACCGATACATCAGACAAATGGCTCAAGGGTGGTGTGATCCGAGCTTTATACAATTAATTTTCTAATGGCTTTTTCTTATTGAAACTATTATATGCATCACTTTAATAACAACTTGCAAATGTATAGATGTAGATTGTGTTTGCTAAGAAAGTATAAAATAATCCCAATCACACAGGCATTTAAGGCACTAACTACAATGGGAACTGTATAGCACTGTCCTATTTACTAACACTTGAAGGCAGTAATTTCTCAATGTACCAGACATTGCTGTTATGAAAAGCAGAAGCCAAGGCAATTTCGTCGACATGAAGGAATGCATACCGACAGCTACATATTGTACAAGAAGGCCACTACAAACACACATGGCTGGGAACCGCCAACTGTTTGAAACACTTTCCTTTTTTAAAGGGGGACAGATTCCAAGGAGCAGCCTGGAAGAGATGAGGCATTCTGACTACATTCAATGCTCTACAAAGATCTCTTTGTTCCATCACATATTGATGGCCGCTCCATTCAGGACCCTCTGACATATGCAAGAGGGTCTATTTATACCAAGCTGTCTTTTATAGTGAAGGCCAGTACAATTCCTTCACCATATTTCCTCGGACATCTGCATTCCTCTAGTACACAGTAATGTTCTGTATCAGAGAAATGAGATTAGCTAAAACAGTTCTGGTCAGATGTCTTTTTGTACCAGAATATACGACTGACTGATTTATGTATGTACTCCTAGAAAACTCTCAAAGAGCTATGTGTAAGATTAGAGGGAGAAAATGTGTGGGGGAAAAACAATACTACAGATGCTTTAATTTGTCTTTTGGGAGTTTGCACTTTTGTTTTTGTTACTCCGGGATCGATCGGCTATTGGGTGAGATATTGTATTATGTTATAATTAGGACAATAATAGTTTATTGAGGACGAGTGTGGTGGTATCCAACTCTTTCACTTGGAGGGAGAGTGCATTTAGGGTTTAGACTAAGGTAAGTTTAGAATTTAATATAACCCTACCTTGGCCAGTGCTAGGCTACAGAGACTGGATCCATTTGGAGATCTACCCCACGAATGACCCTCTTAACATTTAAACTATCTTGTTACCATACTGGTTTTGGACATTATCATCAGCATATTGATAAGAACAACACAATTTTTTTCCCTTTATCTCTATTGCTGCTACATTCAATAGTTATTCTTACACTTTGTGTTAATATTTTAGAGTGAAAATTCAAAGTTAAGTTCTAACAGAAAAAGATTCTAATTGTTGGTTAGATTACTAACTATTTGTTTGGTGCCTTGTGTCAGTAAATGACCTCTGCCTCAGTGGAGAAACACAAAATCATTAAAGTTTGACCTACAGACAACATATATCACTTTGATATTTTACTTTCGTGAACTAGCCAAGTTGACACTATTTTGGAGATAGGATATAAAATGCAAGTGCACAAAGGTCAGAATTTGGGGCTTCTGTGATGAGAAACCTATAGGGGGATTTCTTGGTTATGGGTCAGTGATTTATAATAAAAAAATAATGTAATATGATGATACAGGTAGTATGTATTCTTGTGCCAAGTTTAATTCTGATTGAAAGGCATTGTATAGCTGTGCCACCAGCTCATCAAGAGGATTAAAAGCATTATTTCAATTATTATTATTATTTATCTACAAGATATCTCTAAGCCGTATCATAAGGCAGACGAAAAAGTGAAATTGATAGCTCAGTGGCCTCTGTTGGGTGTGCAATGGTCTATGGCCATGTTTACCTTATGCTCCTGTAGCTTTTCTAGTGCATATGTCAAATGGATAATGCAAACACAGTGTGAATACACGCTAAACTTATCCACCAATTACCAGTATATGGTAACAGCTGTCAGTCTATAAAGTCTGAGACCATTAAACTGATAAGAACTAGCATTTATGATCCATGGTATTTAATTAGAGCTTCAACACAAATATTCCGCCTGCCGATGGCAAGTTTCACTTGACATCATACCTGTGATACCCAGACTCAATGACTAAAGTAGACACAAAGAAACTGAACTTTTATGAGCCCAAAATGTTATTTTCTATAAACATATGGAAAAAAGGGATGTATACATGATGATGTATGATCACAACAGTGATGTATTTTGTGTATATATGCTAAACGAAGATATCCCTGCAGTTGCACAAGTTGTTATATGTATATTTAGAAACGAATGGGGATCTTTATGCATATGTTAATATCCAATATTTCTTAAAGGGGTTGTCTCACTACATCAATCTATCTTACCTCAGTCCTGTTATCTCAATGTCAATTTTTAATTGTGGGGATTCAGTTTTGATGTGCTTTGGTCACCAGGTCTGTAACTATAGCAAGCAGCACTGGCAGCCTATCAGGAGAGATTGAACAGGTCTGTAGCTATAGCGACCTGAGGAACTGATGCAGCCCATACAAGAGGGGATATCTAGGAATAGGTAGAACACTGTTTATGGACACATATTGCAAAGTGACTTGTTTTTGCAAGATCTTTAACATAAAAACAATCCTTGTAATGAGACAACCTCTTTAGTAAACAGTAACATTAAGTAAAAGGTGCTGGGTTTATACAAAACGTTTATTGCAATTCGCTGAACTCTGCAGAAAAAAAAATCACATCTAAGAAGTTCCTGACAATTTTCCATTGTACAAATTTGCAAGCCAGAAAGGAAGCGAACAGTATGCCCTCTTTAAAGTACCACTTCAGTTGGCATTTTATTTAATTTCCTTTAGTTCATTTGAAATTGCTTCTAAATACACAGTAGTGCCAGTTATTTTGCTTACCTGCAGCTAAATACAGGATTTCTCACTGCTGCTACAGTCATGTGACCTGCACTGGGAGCTGCTAAAACACACAGCATGGTTGTGTGATCCAGAAGTTAATATTTTTATGCATTTCAATGAATGGTTCGAAATCAGTCTCAATGAATGCATTCAGAGACAGACTTCCTGTCAGCATCAAAGCACAGAGTTTTCAATTAATCAGAGCGCAGGTTGTATGACTGTTGCCAGAAATCCTTATGCAGCTGCAGGTAAGGAAAGTTACTGGCATTAAAGTGTACTTAAAAGCAATTTCTAATGAATGAATGGAAAAAACTGGAGTGGTCCTTTAACTATAATATGTGTATCTATTAATATCTGCTGACATGTTGGAAGAGCCAGGATACCCACTGATCTCTAGGATGAATATGCTGCATTACTCCACAATGATAGTCCAATATAATTTAGATGATGTCAGTTGACATGTCAGCTATATCACTTGAAATCCATGACTAGAAAAAGAGCAGAATATCGCTCATAAGACCTTTTCCGAGGTATTTACTCATGAACCACCACAAATGATGAGAGATGTGAAAAGGCTCTACTATCCTTTAAAATAACTAAATCATAGAAAGGAAACATACACCACACATCCACATGCTATACACTGATCTCTACTGTTACCCAAAAATGAACATAAAGCTTTGAGTACACATTTTGATCCAACTGAATAAGCCCACTTGCCATTTCATGGCAAGCTCTTTAAAGTGGGTCCCTACACTAACAGGTGTAGCACTGCATGGTGACCACATTCTCAGCAATACCCTCAGAGGAAGTGACGCAGGAGCCCAAGAGCACTGTTATTGGCAGGCTTAGCCCCCTGGCTCTGGGTCACACTAGCCCATAGACAAAGCATTAAAATAATAATGACTGCCCCACATCACCAACACCAAAAGGATGGATCTCAAATGCTCACCTTTCCATGTGCTCTCAGCAAATAGACTGAGAGAAAATAGATAGTAGCCCCTAGAGTAGATTCACATGGTGTATTCCCAAAAGAAAAATATGCCATGTGAATTTGCCATGATGGATTTCTGCCGCATTTGGTCTTTTTCTTGATGCGGATTTCCCTGCATAATCTGAAACCTATAACCTGATGTATATTGCATGCTAAAAACACAAAGCGGATGTCCGTGCACTTCCTTTTTTTTAGGTAACATGTAAGGCTATGTTCACATGGAGTAATTGCCGGGACGTATTTCGCCCACAATTACGCCGTGTGCTCGGGAGCGGGGACTGGCAGCCCGCCGGCCCCATAGACATCCATTGTTCACGGCGTGTATACACTGTGAATAATTGATATGTCACTTCTCTTCCTGATCGACGTATTGTCCGAGCGGGGAGAGGAGACCTAATCCATAGTTCTCTATGAGACCTGTGGATTACCGTAATTATTGGGCATATCTCGCCCCGTATTTTGCACAGTACCGCGTGAATTACGGGGCGAGATACGTCCCAATAATTGCCGTGTAAACATAGCCTTAAGGATCAAACAACGTGTAACAAAACACAATGTGGCTAAATGGCATCACTAAGCCATGGGAACACTTCACATGCATTTTTTCATGCTCATTTTGATGCATAAAACATTGCATAAAATGCCTGTTCTATACATTGAAATGTGCAGTAAGAGGTGGTGAGTGAACACAGTCTTTATGAAGTCTCCTGCTAGTTAAAAACACATGGTACAGAAGGGAGGAGCACTGGTACTAAGGCATAAAGAAGTAGGGACAGACCTGTGTGATTATACCCCAGTCATAGAAAAAAAAGATTCGGACCGCACATCCACATGCTATACAATGTACCACTGCTGCTAGGAGCACATGGAAAGGTGGGCCCATTTCTTCACCTATAAGGTGGTGCGACCCATTGCCAGGGCGCTACGTCTTGCAGCAGGGGTAAGTCTGCTGGGTCACTCTTCCTGCTGGTGTTGCTGTGGTGGTCGCCATGAAGAGCTACACCTGTTAGTGTAGGGACCCACTTAAAAGAGGTCACCATTAAATGGCAAGTGGAATTATACAGTTGAATCAAAATGTGGGTTAAGAACCTCGTGTTCAATTTTTACAAATCTTTTCTCATCACCAGTAAATGAACATATAGCATGTAAATGTGCAATGCATGTGTTTTTATGCGATTTGGGGTACCCTTTAAAGACGCATAGCAAAATAACTTGGGCCTACAGCACCACGGCTCTAAATGTTCTGTCTATGTATTTCTTGGTATCATCTGAAATATTGGAAACAGCATTACATTCTTACCCAAAAAGGAAAACATATTTCAAAGGAATTGCTTTGAAAGCAAATGTTCTATTTATTACCACTGAAAACATGATCTTTTTCATCTTCCAATTTATCAATCAGCAAGAATAAGTCACCTTTCATGTAAAATATGTTCTGCTGTGTGAACTGGAGTATAGCCCTGAACTTGACGAAGAATTTTCATTTTGAAGAGGTCAGAGGTCCTCAACAATCTGCTCTGAAAATGGATATATGGTACAATAGGGAATGCTGCAGGCACATTGCACCATTCTAGAATACCAGACACAATGCAATTAAGACTATGTCCCTACTTGTAGAAAGATGTCTCAAATAAAAATCACACGAACATCAACACTCTTACGGGAATGACAGCAGAGCCCCTGTATTGAGACTTGTATCTTAACCTATAAATGGCAATTACCACATAATCAACTTGATGAAAATAAACATTCCCATGCACTGACTTCTTGTTGAATCTACAATTATCCATTAAGTAGTAGCCAATCTGGACAAGCAGTGCTGCAGTCCAAAGAATGGTGAAGAAACAGAGCCTCTGCTTAGTCAGAAACACAAACTAAAAAAGCAAACAGCCCACACTTTAGAAATCAATAGTAATGATATTTATTAGTTACCTGTCTAAATGATATTAATTTAATAAAGAAGAAGTCTTTTAAATTACTTGCACAAAATGAAAAAGTTTAAAAATGTTAAAATATTTGCGCTATAAATACTGAACATCCCATCCTAAGTTTGTCTCTTCTTTTTTATATTTTTACTCTTTATATATTATTTTGAGGAGCCACTGTATTGGTAGTCAGTTGGAAAATAAAATATACAAGTGGCTACCTGACTCGATTTATATCACTCTGGAATACACAAGCATTTACTCAGGGCTCCTATAAGGAATTTCAGGGCCCCACACAGCTGAAGCATCTCTGCTCCCCACCCTATTACCAGATACCATTTTGCACCATATAAATTGGCCCTTTCACTGTGAATCCCTGTAACCTATTAATCCTTTACCAGTGACCAGGAGAAGTGATTTTGAAGATTAGCTGTAATCAAACCTGAAATTACAGATATTATTGAATTTGTGCTTCTATAATCCAGATACATTTTATATAAGGGATATAGTAAAATTCTAAAAGATTTAATAATAAGACAAGTAATCTTACTTTTTGCTGGCCTCACACACATCAGTAATATTGGAAAAGAGATGGTGGTTTTCGGTCTTGGTCATGGTAGAACTCAGTTGCTTAGAATTCTTAAACATTCTAATTAAAATCTCCAAACTGAGTAGGTACGAATGTTCAGAAGAAATAACCTCAAACATCGCCTGTGAGGACAAGAGAAATTACAGTTTTATACAGTCATTTTGCGCCAATACAATTAAAATAGCATAAGAAGCAACTTAAAAAGTCTCAAAATACTCTTCCTTATTATGTGTACAGCTTATATGAATACTTAAGAGTCTCAATGGTTACGGACTACAAACAAACCTGTTCAGTCTGATTTTGCAGTTATTGCACAGTTATTGTCTTCCATCAACCCACTTTATTACTCTCTGTAAATTAGCAAGATGGATGAAACAATTTATGACTCTAAAATCAGACTAAACACAAGGTAGTAGGAGCATATCAGCAGCAGACATTAAAGAGAAAAGTGGACAGTCTTTATAGCTCTAATTGAAGCCTTAAAGTGGTATTTCCATCTCATAAAGTGATGGCATGTAGCTAGGGTATGCCTTCACTTAAAGGGGTTGTCTCACCACAAAGATGGCCTTTGAAAGATGTTAAAGATCTTGCAAAAACAAGTCACTTTGCAATATATGTCCATTAACAGTGTCCTACCTATCCTGAGAGATCCCCTCTTGTATGGGCTGCATCCACTTTTCAGGTCGCTATAGATACAGACCTGTTTGATCTATCCTTATAGGCTGCCAGCAACAGTTGCTATAGCTACAGACTTGGCTTCTACTGCAGCCTAGTAGAAAACATGACTAAGGTATGATGAATCAATGTAGTGAGACAACCCCTTTAATGATCAATGAATGTCCAACAACCAATCATGAGAATGAGGACTCCACAATGCTGATTTAGTGCTGGGACCCCTTTACAGTTTTTCTCTACCCACCAGCCTTATTGGAAGACTTTAGGTGTGCTGAAATTGTATTCTTACCTCCTGTCTTTTTCTTTCTTCTAGGCCAACACTCTGCGACAACCCATTCTTCTTCACCTAGAAAAACAACATTAGCCATTAATGTTTGTCTTCTATGCTATTTCATCTGAATACATATAATTTGACTAATCTGTAAACATGTAATGAAGTCAGAAACCATGTCATACCACATAAGCACAAGACCAAATGTCTGCTCTTTTTTAACATTTTACTGTTTTCTTGTGTTAATTTATTGACCCAAATACTGGGTTGGATTAGGCCTCGTTCACACGGCTTATTTCGCCGCGGATTTGCCGACGGTTGACGATGTCAATCGTCGCCAAACCCAGTCAGAAATAGTAAAGCCTATTTTCTATTGATTTCAATAGAAAATACTCTCGTTCACAACCGCGCGTATTTCCGTGCGGAATTGCCGCCGCGATGGACGGCAATCGGACGGAAAAATGGCATGGGCAATTTTTAGGGGATCACACCTAATGATTGGAGTGGTAATCCGTCGGGAATCGTTAAAAACGGTGCCACACTAGTGGCACTTTATTTGCAACTGATTTTCAATGATTTCAGAACGGATTTACGAGGCAAACGATGGTAAATAGTTCTTTTAAAACTGTTTTAAACATAGCCTTATAAAGAAGAAAATGTAATGAAGGAATTTTAATTAGTGAAAAGACAATGATATATGGTACAAAATATAGCAGACACAAAAGACTGTAAAAGTTGTCCAAGTTACTGAAAAAGTTGCCACTGCTTGGAGTTGTGTTAAATTAAGAAGTTATACTCGCCCGCTCTTATGTGCGTTGTGGTGAGGGTATATGGACATCACAGTGCTGCAACCAAGTAGGTAGAGCTCATTGAGGAGGACCTGAGCGGTGGTCTAAAAGTGGTGGCCACATTTTTAAATTACTTGGGAAACCCTTTTAAAGGAACTTATGACATTAGGATAATCCTTGTAGATATGCCCTGGTTGGCCATAGGTACGTCATAAAAGGGGATGGTTTTCCCCTGTAGGTTTCCCAAATGTGTCAGGGAGCAGGGAATTGCTGCAAAAATTGTAATACATCATCACCCATTGATCATGGTGTACACTTTGCAGTATTACAAATGAGTGCGTGTCAATAAGCTTTTCTGGTTATAACAGCTGATTGCTGGGGCTTGAGAAACCTAAGCAGTAGATGTGATCTACGTGAATAGATCATTTTTTGTTCTTTTTATTTTTAGACAATTCTGTTTAGAACATGCATTAGAGAAGGAGGCTGTTTAACAATGATATAGGTAAACCCAACCACAGTATATGCCATTTAGAAGACTGTAAACAAACACTACTTCCTTGGTTTCCAGGAGTTATAGCAAAATCCAAATTCTATCTCGCACATGTCATCATATCTTATTTTTGTCACTGATGATTTAGTTCAGGGGTTTTCAAACTGCGACCCTCCAGCTGTTTGCAAACCACAACTCCCATCATGCATTTATATAATCTATAACAGTGGGAATATGGGAGTTGTTTTTTTCCCAAAACATAAGGGCCGTTTTTGAAGACCCCTGATTTAGTTACCTGCAGTTTATTATAATTCTCTCAATGCTGAAATCAGCTCTCCATAATAAGCCTATGAGGAGGTGGATTTCAGATAACGTCAGACTCCCAATGTACAATGCCACCAGGCTACTGTTACATATGATAGCTTTTCACTAGTGGAGCAGAGATAAAACAGCCAACACAAACCAGGTAGGCATTACCCACCTTGAAATCTAGCATGCATTAACATTTCTACATGCAGCTTTATGTCAGTCTCTACCTAGCACAACCAGGTAACACCTTAGTAGTTGCAAGAGAAGCATTCATATTCAAATCAAAAGGCACTTTGTAATGGAAAAGTTGCACAAGACTGCCATAAATACAGCTAGTGTTAAAAAACAATGCAGAAAAATAACAGCAGAGGAAACAATATAATAGGAACACAGTTTCTAATGCCAAATATAATATCTGAGCCAACACATTAAATCATTATCAGTAGTAGAGCGCCTCCATCAACTGTCCCAGCCAGAGAGCGCCCTCCATCACCTTTCCCAGCCAGAGAGCGTCCTCCATCCACCTGCCCAGCAGGAGAGCGCATCCCCCAATCCATACCTTTCCAGCAAGAGCGCGCCTCCATCACCTTTCCCAGCCAAGGAGAGCGACCCTCCATCAAACTGTCCCAGCCAGAGAAGAGCGCCCTCCATAAAATCGGTCCCATGCCAGAGAGGAGACTCCATCACATGTCCAAACCAGAGAAGCGCCACATCACCTGTCCCAGCCCAGAGTGCGCCTCCATATCCTTCCCAGCCAGTGTGCGCCTCATCACCTGTACCAGACAGAGAGCGCCTCCATCACCTGTCACAGCCAGAGAGCGCCTCATCAACTCGTTACAGCACGAAGAGCGACTACATTCACCTGTTCCAGCAAGAGAGAGCGCCTCCCATCAACTGTCCCAGCCAGAGAGCGCTTTATTTACCTGTCCCAGCAGAGAGCGCCTTTATCACCCTGTCCCAGCCAGAGAGAGCCCTCCATCACCTTTCCCAGCCGAGAGCGCCTCATCACCTGTCACAGCCAGAGAGCGCCTCACCATTCACCTGTCCTAGCCAAAGAGCGCCTCCTACTCTGTTCCAGCCAGAGAGCGCCTCCAATCACACTGTTCCTGCCAGAGAGCGCCTCCACACTGTCCCAGCCGAGAGCGCCTCCATCAACTGTCCCAGCCAGAGAGCGCCTCCATCAACTGTCACCAGCCAGAGGGAGCGCCTCCATCTACTGTTCGAGCCAGAGAGCACCGACCCATCAACTGTCCCAGCCAGAGAGTGCTCCTATCACTGTCCCAGCCACAGAGAGCGCTTCCATCAAACATGTCTCAGCTCAGGAGCGACTCTCATCAACTGTCCCAGCCAGAAGATTGCCTCCCATCAATTATCATCACTAGGACATACTAACTGTCCACTGTAATCTAACACTATGCTCTTCTTTTCCCTCCATCATCGCTATCTCCACTTCCTCACACTTACTGCTTATCCCCAAACTCCCTCGCATGGAAATGAACTATACATCTCCACTGCATTCTACCCTCCACACCTGTCTGTGTCCAACCAAACCTCTTACTCACTGTTAATGCCCTCCGAAACAAACAAACCCTGCCAAACTACAGTCTATCCTACTGCACATACTCACCTCTCCATGCTCATTCTGGCTTCCGGGGACATATCCCCCACCCAGGGCCCCGCAAGAACATTCCCACCCATGTCTCTGCATCCTCGAACAGATCACCAATAATGAATTCGCCTAATCCCTTCATCAAGATAACACATACCCTCTGGACCGTGCTCCCCCCATCCCTTCTCCTTTGGAGCTCTCTGGAATGCGCGGTCTGTATGTAATAAAACTCTTCATACATACATGACTTGTTCATCTCACGAAACTTACTCTCCTTGGTGCTGACTGAAACCTGGCTGGGGGGTGGGGGGGGGGGCCGGGGGGACCCCCTCTGTCCACAGTTCTCCCCTGCCGCACTCTCTTTAGAGGCCCTCAACTTCCCACAATCCTCGCAATCGTAACAAGCATGGTGGAGGTGTCGGCACTCCTCTGTCTGACCACCTGCTCCTTTGTCCCCGCTCCACTCTGCCTTCATCCACTATTCTCCTTTGAAGTTGCACTTGTCCGCATGTACGCCCCCTCCGACTATCCAAGGCGGCTGTTGTTCTACCGACCGCCGAGGCCCTGCCCCACTGCCTTCACTTGACCATTTTGCTTCCTGGCTTCTCCAACTTTCTTTCCCTGATGTCCCAACTATCGATCCATGGGAGACTTCAACATCACCAACGACACACCCCCACTATGCTTCCAAACAAATATTTCACTCTGCTCCTCCTTCGACTCTCCCAGTGGACTCAGGAGCCACTCACAAAGATGGACACAAACTGGACCTCATCTTCACCCGCCTCTGCCCCATAATCTGGAATTCTCTAACTCTACACACCCTATATCTGACCACAAACTGCTTACTTCACCACTATCGCCTCCCCACCTGATCTCCTGTCTCATATCCTGTACGGACCCCCGCAGGAATCAACAAAACCTCAAACCCTCACACTCTCTCTGACTCTCTTGCTCTCTTTCCACTAAAAATTTTATTTACCTATATTTAATGACCCAGACGCAGCCACCACTTTATACAACCATTACAATCATCACAGCCCCTTGACTCAGTCTGATCCTCTCACACACAAACTGAACCCGCAAAATCACACAGACAACCCTGGCACACAGACCTCTACCATACAGCTGAGGGCGTGCTTTCAGAGCTGCGAAACCCAGGGGTGGAAGAAAAAGAGGTGAAACACAAAACTAACTCATTGATGACTTTGCTTATACAAACTCTCCTGCAGACATTTAAAGGGGTTTTGCCAAACATGTATGTTGACGTTCGGAACCCTACAAAATCGGGTTATCACTTTTTAAATATATGTGATTTAAAAAAAGTGGAAACTATGAGAGCTACAGCATTTCTCAACCCCTCTTGGTTACCACAACGCTTCCCTAGTCACGACCCAGGAGATGAAAGGCCGGTTGCGTGAATCACTTCTTAATCTGATGACAGGCAAAATGAATGGTCTTTTAAGGCACAGCCTGGTACGCCAATATGTTTTCTTTTGTGTTACAGAATAACTAGCTGTAGTTTTATTAGATCCCGCTTTATTCTGATGACAGAGAACATGAAGAAGCTTTCAATCTGCGTCTGTGTAGAATAGGTGCTTCTCTTTTGTATACAGAAATTCTACAAGTTTTAGTTTGATGATTTGAGAGAAACAATGTCACAGGATCCACTTATGCACACTCTTGTGCTTATGGCTGTGTGTGTCTGTGTGCGTCTCTGTGTCTCTTTCAGCTACGTGATTCTTTACATTACATTAGCTTCTTAGCAGGATAAGGTTTTCTCCTGACAGTGGCGTCTATGTGGCTGTGTCTTTGCTGTATTGATCCATGTTGTACTGTTTATTAGTTCACTTAAGTTTTGTAGACGCTCCCTTGGATTCCTCCTCCCCCCTCCCCTCTCCCTCTCTCCTGCTAGCTTCATGGGGTACTCGTGTGATTTGTTGACATTCTGCCTGGGCTAAGCTGAAAGGGAAAGAATCGTTTTTGTCTCGGCAATATTCCCTGTAAGTCCGCACTCGCCTCAGCCAACACAGGACTATTTCAACAAATCTCATATCCTATCTGTCCACAACGCCAGACAATTATTCAAAACTTCAACTCTCTTCTCCGCATACCAATACTCCTCCCTATCCCTCCTTTCAGCAGGATGACTTTGCCATTCACTTTTCCTCCATGAAGATAAACAACATTCAGAGGAAGATCAGCCGCAGTACCCACCACCCTCCCCTACCCTTGCAACCTGCTCTTCCCCCTTAACTTGCTTCCCCTATGGGTAACTCATGACAAGCTATCCTCTTTAATGTCCAATCCAACCTCATTACCTGTAGTCTGGACCCACTGCCAGTCCCACCTCATCCCAGACCTCAGGGCTTCTATCATCCAGCCTCACCAATCTCCTAACCTATCAATACCTCTGGCATCTTTCCCTTTCACCTTTAAACATGCTGCTATCACTCCAATCCTAAAAAAAAACAACCCTTGACACCTCTTATCTGCTCCAACTATCGCCCCATTCTCACTGATCCCTTTTGCTTCCCAAACTCCTCGAGCAGCACGTCTATCTTTCAGCTGTCTCCACTCTCCTCCAACTATCTCTTGACCCACTACAATCTGGTTTTCAACAACCACCACTTCTACGAAACCGCCCTAACCAAAGTCACTAATGACCTAGTTCTGACTAAAGCCTCTGCCACTACTCTGTGCTCCTCCTCCTTAGACCTGTCCTCTGCCTTTGACCACTGTGGACCATTTTCCCTCCACTGCTACAACTCCTCTCCTCCCTCGGGCATCAAGACTTGACTCTTTCTGATTCCTCTTACTCACTGATCGGACCTTCAGTGTCTTCATTCTCGCTGCACCTCCTCCCCAGGCCTCTCTGTTGTCGGTGTCCCCCAAGGGTCAGTCCTGGGCCAAATACTCTTCTCTATCTACTTCCTGGCCTCAGGTAAGCTCATAGCCTCACATGGCTTTCATTACACCTGTATGATGACGATACCAAACTCTACATCTCCGGCCAAGATGTCACTTCTCTACTCTCGGGATCCATGACTGTCTGTCGTCCATTTCCTCCTTCTTCTCGTCAACGTTACTAAAAACTAAATGTGGAGAAAAACAAGAATCATCATCTTTCCACCTTCCAACTCTACCCCTGCCCCTGATCTCTCTATTACAGTCAACTGCTCTACACTATAAACGGTCACGCAAAGATCACGCTGCACTTGGGTAATAATAGAAAACACTGCCGCTCTATATTTCAAAACACAAATCCAAAAACCCACCTCTACCTGCCGCCCTCACTGAAAAAAATCTCTCGCATCGCTCATTCCTCAACTATGACACTAAAAAATGCTGGTACATGCCCTTGTCATATCCCGCCTAGAATACAGCAACATCACTTCTTATGTGAGCCTCCCTGCATAGCACCCTAGTCCCCTCCAATCCATCCTTAACTCTGCCTGCCCGACTTATCCAATCTCTCCTCGCTATCATCTGCCTCTCCCCTCTGCGAATCCCTTCACTGGCTTCCAGCAAAATTCTTTTCAAGCTACTAGACCATGAACTAAAAGGTTCTCCATTGGACCTCATCCACTCCATACCTCTCTGCCATAATTTCCAAATATCTCCCACTACGCACTCTGCGCTCCTCAAGGACCTTCTCATCTGCTCTACACTTATCAGCTCAATCACACAAAATCAGTCTCCAAGGACTTTCTACCCCGTGCTTCACCCACACTATGGAATCACTGCCCCAACACATCTAGACTCTCCTACACTTTCACCAGCTTTATAAGAAAAACCTGATAACCCATTTCTTAAGGCTTGCATATAACTTCAATAACCTTGTAACTACTTCCTCCACAAACATGTTCTTGACACACGCACCTCTGTCTCTTTCCCCCTCCTTGTAGATTGTAAGCCCTCGCGGGTTGGGTCCTCTCTACCTCTGTTAGTGCCAATTGTTATTATTCTTATCACTGTACTAGTTTGACTTATGTAATGTATTGTAACCCATCGAATGTACAGTGCCCGGAATCATTGCGTCGCTGTTTTAAATTAAATATATAATAATAGTATTGTTCGGTTCAGTTAGACAGTAGTTCACACAAACTTGCCAAGATATTCAGGACATTCCAAATCCAAATGTTATTAAACCTTGACCCCACCCTAATCCTAAATTGGGTTATGTTGAGGGTAAGGCATAGGATATGTTTAGGGTTAGAAATTCTTTTTCTATAAATACCACCATAATTCAGTTCAGACCAACCCAAATCAAATCGATGATATTTGGGTTAAATTTAACCATGACTGGAATCTGAAGTACAGCACTAATCATCAGTAAATTTTCCATAGTTATCACTATTCATTAAATAAAACTGCATACAAAGCAGCACTAAAAAAATGATTATATGGCAACTTAGAATACGATACATCAATCCTTTAGTCCAGCACCTTATATCTAGATCCATCTCTTTAATCCAGCGTTTGTGCTATGATCCTAAACTGATAACATGAACTTGTCTGGTGATCTGGAACTTTCAAGGCTCAAACACAGGACTAAAATTGCTAGAAATATGTGAACTATAGCAATAATGTGCTCATGTCTATAGCAGTATTAAAGTTCTGTACAAACTCTTAGTTTTACAGAACTGTAACACAGCACCCTAGTTTATTTCTGTACACCCTAGATGTGATCCAGACACATACAGATGTTTTTCTCTGGTATGATTCACATGCAGTTTAACATAAGAAATTGCATCACGCTCTATCAGATGCTGTAGCACAGGTATAATCCTTATAAATTCAAGGGGAGCTAGATACAACAACATATGAAGTGTCAAAAGGTCTGTGGTGCAAAGTCTTAGGGACCTAGGTGTCCCTGTAAAAGCTCCATTCACATGCATATTTTTTTTTCATTCTGTACTCATAACAAGGTGTCAAGACACAGAGGTGGGTCCTGGTCTCAGCAATCCAGCACTTCCAAGACAATAGCAAATTCATTGTGTATGTTAAAGGGTTTGTCTCACTACAGACATTGCTGGCACATCGCTAGAATATGCAATCAATGTCGGATAGGAGTAGATCCGTTTTGGGACTCTCCCCTTCAACTTAATTGGAGTTCCAATTTCAGCTGAGCGTGTTGTTCAAAGTGGAGAGGTTTCGGGGCTTATTCTGGAGATGGGTCCATATCCCACCTCTGGTAACTGGACCTATCAGACATTGATGACATGTCCTTGCGATATGCCATCAATGGCTGTAGTTAGACAAACCCTTTAGAACAAAAACTGATACACTTGGGCACCAAATCTAACAAAGAACAATTTCAATAGTCACATAAGTGAACTGCCCCAAAAAGCCCCAGCTCCAGATCTCTCTCTGGGTTTTCTGTCAGGGAAACAACAAAGCTCTGATCCTTTAGCCCATGTTCACATCTATGTCAATGTTTCCATTCTGAGTCTACAATGTTGAGGTGGAATTGGACTTGTTTCAAAACAGACACCCATAGCGTTGTCTGAGTTTCCATCATGGTGTCCGTTATTTAAATGAAAAAATAGCACATGCTGCACTATTTTGTCTGTCATTTCTGAGGAATTATGCAATGGATGCTCCAGATGGACTCTCTAAGGGCTTGTCCACATGGCAACTACTTCAAGTTGGATACCATGTGGATTCCGATTTGAAATACTCGTCTACAACCAAAAGTAAAAGTATCCCCATGGACCTTAATAGAAAATATGTGTTCTTGTCCATACAGCGCATATTTTTTTGGTTGGTTTTTAAGAGTAAAAAAAAAAAAAGTAGATCATTTTCATTCTTCCAGGTCAACAAATGCGACCAAAACATTTCTATATCGCTAAACCCTATAAAGATGAATGGGACTCGTTTTCTGACTGTAAATTTGACAGAAAAACGACCTAAAATCCACATGAAATACTCCTCCGGTGCAGTTTTTAATGGTATAATCCGACGAGTAAATTTTACTTGTCGCGTGGATGTACACTACTGCAGATGTGAACAAGGCCTTAGTCTAACAAAGTGAAGAAAACTCTGTATCTTTGGGCAACAGATTTTTCACAATCATCGATACCAGTTTTATTGCCATTCACAAATACACTGCTGTTACCCAAAAGCTAAATGCACAGACATTCATTAATTACAATACGTAATGTGACCGGGAGAAATAAAAGGTGAGCAACTGTCTGCATGCTCAAACAGATCACCTTTAAATTCCTTGTAAGTCACATAAGGTATGGCACAAACCGGATAAGATCAGTTTACAGCCTCGAGAACTTAGAATCCTCTGTGACGGATAATACTGTCAATCTCTAGAAAGTTTATCAATCTGAATGGTTTCATAAATTGTATAACTGAATAGTCACACAATGCTTTTGCAACAATACATAGGAACATCTTTGTCCTCCTTATCTTCCATAAAAACCCACAAAGCATCCATAAGCACTAAAAACTTTAATCAGAATTATATAGAGCATTCCATCTGACTGTGCCTAGTCTACACCGGCCCTTAGAAAATGAAACTATTGTGATATTTGTAAAACTGATGAACTCAACAATAGTTTGAGAAATTGTTCAATGCACATATTTTTTGTTGTCATATAAAATACACTACTAAGAAGACATAAAAAAATTCACATATTTTGCTTATAAACACTTGTCTATGAACAAATATGTTTAAAAATCTCTAAAATTGTGATAGTTAAGGAATTAGACTAGTTTCACATCTAAATCTTAGGTACCTGCTTGGAGGAAATCAATTCAAACATGGGGAGAACATATAAACTCCTTGCAGGGACCCCAGCGCTTTAAGGAAATGATGCCGACAGCTGAGCCACAATGCCAAGGCAGATGTGAACCAAGCCATACAGAGAGTATGGCATCAAAGGGTGTCTCACTTGTAATAAAAAATTAAAATGAGGCAGGGATAGGCAAAAAAAGAAGAAAAAAGTGATACTTAAAGGGTTGTCTCACTACAAGGATTGTTTTTTATATTAAAGATCTTGCAAAAACAAGTCACTTAGCAATATATGTCTATTAACAGTGTCCTACTTATTCCAAGATATCCACTCTTGTATGAGCTGCATCAGCTCCTTAGGTCGCTATAGCTACAGACCTGTTTACTCTCTCATGATAGGCTGCCAGCACTGGTTGCTAGAGCTACAGACCTGGCTTCTACTGCAGCCTAGTGGAAGCCAGTAAACACACCCCTGAATTCAAAGTGAAACCAAGAAAACAGGACTGAGTAAGATGAATCAATGTAGTGAGATAACCCCTTTAACTATCTGTTCCTTGCCACAGCTGCTCCAGAGAACCCTGACTATCTGTTCCCCTTCACTTTTGGGTTCTCAATCTAAAATGCTGGAGCACAAATCTCACCTGAATGTTGGAATGAGAATTCCAGTGTTGACCAGTGCTATCATCAGTCTTGTGCCTGTGTGTCCATCACATGACCAGGACAGTTTATTATCCACTGGAAGCAAATAATAAAACTTCCCACTACATGAAAGCAAGCACAGACCTTAGAAATTGTTAGAAATTAAAACAAGCCAGAAGGAATTGATACAGAAACCATGCTTCACTTTTTTTTATTACACTAAAAATACAGAATGCCCCTTTATCATTAGTGAAGAACCTCACGGGTTCTGTTAAATTAGCAGTCAGAGTCCAACAAACACAACCTTCAAAAAATTCCGCAATTGCTGGGCAAGTCTGTGAAGCCCTTTGGCTTGGCTGGTATATAAACTAGGGAAATGCAAAGACAAATAAACAAGAGCTGTTTATAGATTCAAGAACGGAACAAAAATCAATAGATGTTTCAGTCATTTCAGCAAATTGGACGGCAAACTTTATCCACTCTGAATAATTAGCATCCAGCATTTCTTGTATGTAAATCTAATGAAACATATAGGAATATGAGCAAGTATGAAACCAAAAACAAGGAAGCATGGGTGTAACTACAGGCATCGCGGCTGCGATGGGGTCCAGAGATAGAGGGGCCCACTCAGGTACAAAACTATTGTCACTTTACTGTAGGGAACAGCAGGTTTACTGCTATCTAGCATTACTACGGTACATAAATTATATATGTAGTACTATAATTCATCTCTTTAAGTATTGCTACTTATGCTGCTGTTTCTGCTATGGGGCCCTATCAATTCTAGTTACACCCCTACAAGGAAGGGTGTATTTCAGCTTATTCTGCAGAAATGGTTTGTTATTCTGTACAACACTTCACAGCACTGCATTCATACCACTTATAGAGATTAAAACAGATTACTCCCGGCAAATATGAAACCTGAGAAACCAGTTCCCGGTAACTTGGAACATTGCCATAGTTATCTTCAAGAAAGGCAGTCCTAACAGAATACATAGTTTTGGACTCTAATTTCTTGGTCCCACCAGAGAAAATTATTCTAAGTGTCCACTATCTATACCAGACATGTGCAAGGTTTAAAAGGATATTTGATGATTGGCTGTAAACTCAATTTTAAAAAGGTTTTCTCCCCACAACGATTAGCTTTTAATATGTAGGGAAATGGGATTGAAGACTATTCCTAAATAGCAATAGACATTGCTGTTTTGATTCTGCTTTGTTCAGAAGATAAAGATGATTTTATCTACTGCCAGAGCACACAAGTTTCTCTAGGCTACCGACCACCTCTTTTTGCTCTGATTACTCAATGCTGCCACCTTCTGCATCGCGAGGGGTAGCAGCTTTTCTCCGTGATGAGCGGAGAAAAGCCCTCCCCCTTCACATTCATTTGCACATATTCCATCCGAAAACTGGATGGAAGAATGTGCTTGTAGAATGTTTTTTGGGTGGCCCGCAGGCGGAAAAATCGCCGTATGGAAAACCCGTGCACTGGGGACTGCTGCACGGGTTTTCCATTGAGCACCATTGTGCTCATTTTCGTCCGGTTTTTCAGGCGGTCTGCACAATCGCAAATTGCCTGAAAAATCGGCTGAAAACCCGTGCAGTGGGGACATGCCCTAAGATTGTCTTCTGCTAGACCTTTGGTGCCCAGATATCTTAGGGGAGCATTATTGTGTCGGAGCCTGGGCCCATCTAAGGATCCTTTGGTACTCTGGTGTGCCAGTCCAACCGTGAGAATACAAGACAAGGAAAAAGAAGCAATACAACACAAAGTTCTATTATTTCTGTATATTTATTGTATTTATGTACATGCTACTTGGAGAAGAACTGAGGAAACAGAGAAAGAAAAAAAATTACTTTTTGTTAATAACAAATCACTGCGGAAAAAATGAGTATTTCTAAATGTAAATGTCAAAACAAACAATCCTAAGACATAACGTTTATTAATATGTTCTTAGCATAAACCAAAAAGTCTCAAGCAAATATACATATAATCACAGTTGGGGTCAAAAATAGGACTCACCATATTGTTCAGCAGCCCATTCTGATGTAGTCCAGATAATTCTTGTACATAGGTGTTAGGCTATGTTCACACGGCTTAACTGCGGGACGTAATTACGCCCCGGAATTACGGCGTGTGGACGGGGGAGGGGGGGAGCGGGGGAGGGAGCGGGGTTCCGGGACTTCGCCGGCCCATTGACTTGCATTACCAGCGACGCGTATCTGCCGCTGGTAATTCACATGTCACTTATCTCCCCGCCCGGCGGCTTCGCCGAGCAGGGAGAGGGGACATAATCCATAGTTCTCTATGAGAACTATGGATTACCGTAATGAATGGGCCGTTTTCAGCCCGTAATTTGCGCACTTCGGCGCGTAATTACGGACCGAAATATGGCCAATTTTAAGCCGCGTGAACATGGCCTCAGTATTCAACTGGAGCTCAAATGAAGTGCCCCAGTCAGTATTAGGATACAATTCTCACCCTATTAATGCCCTACAAGGACACTGACCATGAGTGGAGCGGACGTCTGAAAAAGGGCGACCCCACAAATGAACCCTTACTTAGGCCTACTTCTCACTCTGTGAAAAAAAGAAACATTATAAATTAAGTTGTCAACGTAGGACTTTGCTGAGGTGGATCCCACAGGGTCAATATTTACGCCTTAGGCGTAAGTGTTCAAATGTAGGAATTAAAAAAAAAAACCACCAAAGGACTTGGAGGAGAGATTTGTCTCTAGAGTGTAACCCAGAAAAGTCCTTAGTAGATCATATCAATTGGCTCTGCGTAAAGATCGGATCTCCTTCTTAACATCAAAAAGTGAAGTGGAGGCACCAGAGGGCCCACTTAGAGAAGACCTACCGATCATTGGTAGGTTTGATGACCAAGTGGAGAAGGTGAGAAAAATTTTCTCCAAACATTGAGGCTACTCCTTTTGGGTCGGGATCTGGAATCAATTTTACCGTCCAGACCACATATTTTTTATCCCAATTGTGATTATGTGTATATTTGCCTGAGGATACTTTTTTGTTTATGCTAAGAATATTTTAATAAAAGTTACGTTTTAGGATTGCTTGTTTTGACATTAACATTTAGATATACTCATTTTTTCTGCAGTGACTTTTTTGTCTCTGTTAATATGAGTTTCAAACATTATTGGACAATTACAGTGAACTATTAATAACACACTGAACGCTAAAGCGGTTTTGCCACTTTGCTACATTTTTCCTAAGGGCTTGTAGTTCTCTACAATCCGGCCTCAGAGAATGGAGAGATAGCCTCATGTCTAAGGGAGTTATGAACATAGCCAAGCACACTTGCATGCAGAACTCCCATATAAATGAAAGGAAAGAACTCTGCAAGTGCGGCCATCTCCCCTTTCTCTGACACTGGCTCATAACAAGCTATGAGCTGGCTTAAAGGGGTTGTTTGGGAAACCCACAAAAATAAGAATATATAGTACAGTAGTACTAGAGATAAACAGTAACTCTCTGTCACAATCCAGTGTGTTAATGACTTACAGACGTTGTTATATTATATAATATTGCCATGGGCTAGTGGGCAGAGCTACAGTTGCTGGGTGCTGTGTGAAAACTACATTTCCCACAACAGCTGCTTCCTCCCAGCTGAGATGTAAATTCTATATATTATATTCACACCAAATCTATAGATGTGTGTGTGTGTACAGCCCTCAGTCTACTTTCTACTCTGCAGAGCCATCCCTCATATCACAAGTCTGTCAGACTGACTGAACACTGCACATGCCAAGTTATGTCAGTCAGCATAACCAGGGAGTAACTCAGAGTCTGTCCTACTTCCTGTAGGACATGTTTCTGCTGAGGAAGTAGCCCAGCGGCCATTTTGTTCTACTACAATGATTACCCCCTAGACAAAACGAGCAGACTTTTCTAATTAAAGATATTTAGGATTTATTTTCATTAAGACATGTCGTTTATGCATTTAGTTTTCTTCTTTTACAGAGAGAACCCTTCTAAGAAGGGGTTTTGTGAAGTGGAAAAATCCCTTTCATTTTTTGCCTACTGAATGATGTACGTACCATACTGAAAACCGTCCCTTTTGGTGGGATCTATGAAGCTATGTCATTGGGACATGTAGTCAGATCTTATAACAGTACAATGCTCCAGAACTGTGTTTATATACCAGAAAGTGGAATTTAACAGCAAATTAAGAATACAGCTAAACTCAAGCCTAAATCTGGCCATAGATATTGGATAAATATTGGTCAGACTAGAGCTACAATCCCACTGAGCCCAAATCTCCTCCATAGAAATGAAGATTCTTTGTTACCATCGGAGATTAAAATTGCCAGAAATGTATGAAGCAGCAGTGTGTCCAATGCAAAGTTTGAGATCTATGCTCACCATAAGCATAGAGAGCAGATTCTTTATTTACAGCAGCTCCAACCTCTCTGACAATAGGAGAACAAGCATAAAGGGGGACACGTAAGAATGTCTTCCACCAGTTTCGCTGCCCACTAATTTCCCATGAGGACGCAAGATGGCAGGAAATTTCTACAGCAACAGAGTTTAAGTAGGAAGACAGAGAAAGGGGAAATCTCTGAGTGGAGCTACTCTCACAAAAGTGAAAAATCCCAGACAGGCCCTATCAATTGTACACTTTTACAGGCAATTTTTCATTTCGTACATCCCCTTATGTATGTTGGTACTTTAGAAATAATAATCATTATAAATGTGATAAAATAATGGAGGAGGCAAATGAAACCATATGTATCATCTGAAGACATGTTTCTGCTAGAAGATCAGAAGACAATCTAACTTGGCTCATCACTACAACTGACTTTCTTTAGGCCATTTTTGGCTGCACTAACAGGCTCCCAATTTGTAAGAGGCAGCTACATGTCACCAGTAACAGACTATAATAGAGAGCTCCTGACTGGATTGATTGGCTGTGATGTATAATCCCTAAATTAGACAACTGGAAAGGTTAATAATGACAACCTTTCTCATAGACTTTCTAAAACCAGATGTGCACGTCATTTGTAATCTGCGGGTTTGTAATCCTCATACAAGTAAATCTGGAAGTATAAGATTTGCTAGGTCAGCTTGGAGAACTGCTTTGTTTGTACATAGCCTGACATATGGAGTCATCAGAAATGCTTGTTTATTTCATTTGTGTTCTTTCTGGACCAGCACATGAGTTTCTCACAGACAGATAGACTGGAGGCAACACAAGTTACTTGGCTTTCCAAGATCTGATGTATAAGGGATTTCTGCTTCCAGAACCTCCAAGTATGATTCAATTCCCAAAATATAAATCAAAAGCATATTCTACCAGTAACATCAGAATAACATTCTACAATCTGCTCTTTGTTTAAGACACAGCATTACGTTAAGCATCCAGTGCTGGACAATGTAAAAGAAATTCTATCCCTCATTTAAGCTTGAGACTGTCTGCCTCCAAGGACGGGAATATCTAACCAAGCCAGTAATAATTTGCAATATCCATAAAGTCCAATAATTCACATGGTCATCATCATGTGTTTACGAACACTACGTAGGCTCCCTTCACAGCCAACAGAATATTGCCAAGCTCATCACAGTTGCCTTCATCCCATAGTGTCCTCTCTTTGTACTCTCTGTGCGACATGTATGAGCGGGGCAGAGGCAGTATTCTGGTGTACTTGGAGCCAAAAAGCTGTCGCAGCCCAGTTCTATAGATGTATGAACAGTCTTACTCCAAGCTTTGGCGGAATCGGCGCCTGTCCTGACACCTTGTAAAGCGCAAAAGATGTGGGGGGGGTGTCGCACCACATTCATAGGATTAGTCACAAGTATGAATGTGGGACGCCAAAAGTAGGCGCATAACTGCTCGTACAGCCAGACCAAGTTATAAGTGGTCTGCCTGAGGCCAAAGTTGTTGTAATCACTGATAATACTATGATAATGAGATTTAGATCTGGTTATTATCAATTTTATAATATATAATATTAAATTTTATATTATTTAATTGTCAATATATTTTATATTACTTAGACATTAATTTTATATTATGGGAAATTATTTTAAATATAGTTTTATAATTAAAATCATTAAGCATGGCCCGAGCTGTCAGGAATTCTGTAGAGTCTTTTCTACTTTTTTTACTATGCGGCACAGATAGGATTCACGGCAGGATTATACCTACAATACGCCTGAATGTATGAACTGCAGAAGGACAGATTTATACATACTGGTGCATTCTACACTGCTTTAAAGCTATTTAGAACTGGCCTGTCTACGCCAAAGTTCATACATGTCACCCTCTGTTCTTAAAAGGGTTTTGCCACCATGTAATGTTGACGTGGGAACCTCCAAAATGGGTATTTAATCACTTTTCTAAATATATGTGATTACAAAAAGTGAAGACTCTGAGAGCTACAGCGTTTCTAAATCCCCCTTAGTTACCTGAAAGCTTCCACTAGACACGACCCAGGAGCTGACAGGCCGCGCTTGCGTGAAACACTTCTTATCTGACAGGCAAAATTAATGAGCTTTTAAGGTACCAGGTAGAAAGTGCAGTCTATGAGGCTGTGTCTTGCTGTATTGAGAATCCACTGTTGTACTGTTTATTATTTCACTTAAGTTTTGAGACGCTCTCTTATTCCTCACTCCTTACGCACCCCCTCCCTTCTCAGCCCTGCAGCCTTCATGACTCAGCGTGATTTGTTGACATTCTCCCTGTGCTGATAAGGAAGGTAAGAAACTTGAGTCCTGGCAAATCCCCTTTAAGTTTTTTCATTGCATTTTCATCTAGTTGCATGTATTACTAAGTGCAAACACCATCAATAGGCATTGTGTTTTCACCTGCTGGCCACACCTGTGGGTGGCGCTGTACTCTATTGTATATCTCCTATCTGCTGATTTCCTTTTTGTTACCTGGTCTCCATTTACATATAGTTTTTGGGTCTCATTCATGGTTTTCATCGGGATACTGCAAAAATTCATTCCTATGGATACCGTGGCATGGCTGTGATAGATCCATAGACTTTAAAAGGGCACACACTGTCCTACCAGGACTACACTTGCCCTACTTGGCGATTGTGCATCTTTTTTTTTTACCGTATACAAGGGCATCCTCCATCCCACATTCCTGACAGTCTACCAGGCAGTTTTTTCCCCCCACTTTCTGCGTTCTGGACAGTGGACAATGATATGTTATCTTTATTTTTTCTCCAGCTAATATATCTCTGTATTGTTTATTTTATACATTTATATAATGCCTTTTTTCTTTTTAGGTTGTGGCCATCTGCCATTCCCTAACAGTGTATGGTTTTGCACATCTATCTAAATGCTGGTTTAGAGAGAAGGCCCTGCTTATAATAAGCACAGTATGCGTTAATTACAAGGTTCACCGCAGTTTGATTTACATTGAAATAAAGAGTCATCTGAACAAACCGAGCATTAAAATACAAGACCATGGAGTGGTGAACTTGCTATTTGCATTTTTATATAATTCCCCATGGAGCATTCTGGTACCATATTTTATCCAGTTAAGCAAGACATAGGCACCGGCCATCCACATGATGTAAATGAAAATGTGATTCAGCAGACCAGGCCATTTTCTTCTGCTGCACCATAGTCTATGTCTGATGCTCATGTGCTCATTGTACGCATCGTGAGGCAGACAGCAGTCAGCATGGGCATTCCAATTGGTCTGCAGCTATGCAGAAAGCTGGGATTGCCCTGTGTGTTATGACATCTTTCTATCATAGCCAGCATTAACTATTCCAGCAATTTGTGCTACAGTAGCTCTTCTATGGGATCGGACCAGATGGACTAACCTGTACTCCCCACAAGAGTCAGTAAGCCCTGTACCAGTTGTTGCCATTTATAGCTGCCATTATACTTTGTTTGACATATGTAATTTATGTCACCCTCCTCGAATGTACAGTGCCCTGGGATGCTTTAAAATAAATAATAGTAATAAATAGAGCAAAAACACTTTGTACATTACAGCTTATTTAAATTTATTGTTTAAAATTATGTGACCTATTTTTATTATTGTTTTCATTTCTTTTTCATGTCAATCTCATACTTGCTAACCTTTTAACTCTCAGTGTGTTGTGTGTGTGTGTGTTTGTGTGTGTGCGTGTGTGTGTGTTGGTGTACCAGCTTACAAACTGAGAATGAGAGCCCAGCCAAACGATGTAGATATAACAAAAATCGCCCCCAAAAACTTTTTTCTTTATCCATTAAAATCCAATGATCCGAAAGTTTTTCTTTACTTGTTCAAATCATGAGGTGTCACAACAGCAGGAAAATGTAGATCAAGTATCACATTGCCACTGCCGACACATTTCGGGAGACAATCCCTTACTCATGGCTCAGTTGTGCATTTGGGAAACGGAACTGGATGCTCTTAAATAAGGCCGGTGTCATCTCCAAAACACCTGTTGTCTTAAATCGCATGATGTATAGAATCACACTCATAAAAAAAAAAAAAAAATTAAAAATATTAACCTTTTAAATCAAAACAAAACAGATCTCCACTGTTGTTAGAATATACACGAATAAATATACGACCCTATACACCTAACATGGGACTAGTATCGATATGCTATATCCTGTTTGGTGTTTAGACCCAAGGGAGTGCGTGTGGATAATTGAAAAATCCACCACACCTCTCTTGATTTGCACATGTAAAGAAAAATTTTTGGATCATTGGATTTTAATGGATAAAGAAAAAAGTTTTTTGTGGCGATCTATTGTATCTACCTCATTTGGCTGGGCTCTCCTCAGTTTTGAAGCCGTACACACATATATATATATATATGTGTGTGTGGAGACTCTGTATAGGATGGCAACTTCCAGGATAATTGCAGACGAACAAAAATATATATATATATAGATATTTGTCTGCAATTATCCACTGAGAATTCTGGAGCTAGCCGGTAAGCTGACCATTTTCTATTGCTCTTACTCCACTTTGCAGGACTTTCAACATCCATGTTTTACCCAGCCAGCTATAGGTCTCCTTGGTGCATTGGTATCTTTGTGTGATAAGAAGCTGTGACTCTGTCATTACACACAATCAGCAGTCTTGGTGTATTAAAGTGGCTGTGCCTGTCAGGACATGGAAAAGCACTTTTAAAATATTGTACAGTACCTCACATAGGATTGATACAACTTATAAAGTAGCTATCTCTATAAACACACAGTGGTTTTACTACTAAACTGTCATTTACCAGTGCACGATATCTTCACAAACTGCCTTCATATTTTTGCTATTGTTCTAAGTGAACTCTGTGTGGTATATTTTATTATTCTTGTTTGGCTTGTTTAACCAAATACCAGAAGAGTTTCTGCTGCACACTTTGCACTCAAAGGCTGATTTACACAATTCACCTGCAGCAATTTTCAGTCTGTAGGTAAAGAAAATACATCCTGACCAGTAAGGGCTGATCCCCATGGCAGAGGACAAATACCGGTCGGTTTGTCCTGTTTTAGTACTGTCCCCACGGCTGCCGGGGGACAGCTTTTCTCTGTCGTTAACGGAGAAAATCCCCCCCACTTTACATTACGATGTTCATAAACCGGCCGAAAAGAAGGAACATGCACAATGTCTTTCGGGCGGCCAGCGGAAAACCCGTGCAGTGGGGACTGCTGCACGGGTTCTCCATAGAAGCCCGGTGTGTTAGTTCGCGGCCGGTTTTTCAGACGGTTTGCAAAACCACAAACCGTCTGAAAAAACGGCCGCAAACCGGTGCTGTGGGGACATGCCCTTATCGGTTTCCTGATATACATCCCAAGTCATTTTACTTTGCAATAAAATTTGATATAGAAATATTCAGTATGTCAGTAGGTTTGTATGTCATTTGTTGGCATAGTTAACAAACCATGCAAATACAATTCTGCTCTATAATTCATATATCAAAACAACTATAATAGGCACACGAGCTTCAAAAATGGACTATAGAACAATGGAAGAAGGTGGCTTGTTCTGATGAATCATATTTACTTTATATTACGGGGATGGCCAAGATGGTGTGCTTCACCTGGGGAATAGATGGCACCAGAATGGACTTTGGGGAAAAGGCAAGAGGCAGCATAATGCTATGGACAATGTTCTGCTGGGAAACCCTGCTATTCTAGCATTTATGTAAATGTGACATGACCAAGTACCACCAACCTATACATTGTTGTAGACCAAGTCTGTTGTAGACCCCATCATAAATCAGTACTGCTTAATGGTGGTGGCCTCTTTCAGCAGAATAACATGTAAACATTGTTCAGGAACGGTGTTACGAATATGACAAAGCGTTAAAGATGATGACTTAGCCTTCAAATTCCCCAGATCTCAATCCAATCAAGTTTCTGTGGGATGTGCTGGAAAAGCAATTATGATACATGGAGTTGCCACTTCACAGGTGTAACTACATAATATTAGGCAGTATGTATTCTTTCTAATGAAGTGGTTATGGTAGTACTACCCTTTCAGGGACTATTTTGAATTTGCCAGGAGCATTGTATGTCAATTCAACACAAAACCAGTTTTACTACACAAAAAAGACAACTTGTCACCTCCAACAGACTTAAATAGAAAGAAACGACGCAGAAAATGTATCTCCTTTAAAACTGGTTCTAACCTAAGGCAAATGAAATTTTTGCATGCAAACAAAATAAAACAATCACATACATCCGAGTGTCTTATTTTGCGTCTCGCACATAACATAGCTGCACTTTCTTGATTGCTCCATGTCTCTGCTGGAAATATTCCAATATCCTCTTATCAGCTTCCGATGGTACCAGGGACAAAATGTCAATGACAAATTCACAATGCACAAAAAGCAGACACTTGGAAAGAGAACATACAATGAAACAGCTGTTTAGATGTGGAATCCTATCATCCTCCAGCCTAAATGAGGTTCTTGGAGTTTATAATGAATTCTTATTTTGTTAAGAAATACAAGAGATTAATGAAAATTACTTGATTTACAGAAATGGATGAACAGTAAACATGGAAATTAAGCATTTATGTTAAGTATTAAAAGGCCACTGTTAATTAAACATTGTATGTACTAATAAAGAGAATACATTTCAGCTATTGTGGGTCCAGTAGAGAGAGGGAAATCATCACTGGTTGGTCCCATTGCCTTTGTTGTGAGGTGACAAGAACCTGTGCAGAACTACTTGCTATTACTAGTACTACCTGTATTATTAACA
Source organism: Phyllomedusa bahiana (assembly GCA_025379985.1). Lineage (NCBI taxonomy): Eukaryota > Metazoa > Chordata > Amphibia > Anura > Hylidae > Phyllomedusa > Phyllomedusa bahiana. Next base: position 283,578 of record JAODAL010000596.1, read on the forward strand.
TTGGAGTAGGGATTTGGAGTAGGGAATTGGCCTAAACTTCATAGAAAGAGTGTGGATGGGGAAACAAACACCAGAGCCTTTGTCCTGCCTGACAAAACTGTAATGTGGGCCCTGAGAGACCTTGGTTTTGGGCTCCCCTCTCCTCTAGGCATGCCACTACAAAAAATCACTTTCCTACAAAAATCACTGGGCCTACAAGAAACTAGACATGAATGATAAAAGTAAACAGAAGGAAAATGTCCTCACAGTGTTTGTCAGTCAGCAAGATTTTGTGCAGCACCTGAAATATTTAATTCAGTTTTGATTGCAATGCAGTTTCTACATTTATTTTATATGGGGTCAGACTTGCTGTGGTTTTGCACTAAAATGTGATGCTTGTTTCTATGTTTAATTATGATTTTGCAAAATATGTACCTTTGCATGAGACAAGATTACAAACGTGACGTTTTGTGTATATTCTATATAGAGTTTTCTTTTTCAGCTTTGATGTATGTTGTATTCATTTAGAATGTAACCTAATAATCTAACTATATGTACTAGTAGCTGGTCCACAGTGTAATATGATACATTGTATGCCAAATATAACATAACCTTTAAAGAGACTGTGTATTGTGTGGAGTACGTAACCGGAATGTGGCCTTTGTTAACACACAGACGTACAGACAAATGCACCGAGATGTGCAGATAAAATCTCAACACTATTAGGCTATATCTACACAGCATAGAGTATGTTAAAATGTTGTCCAAAATCCAACGGCATTTTAACATCAAGGTAGCGCGTTTTTTTGGTGCGGGTTTGTGCAATCGGTTTTTGGATTTCCCGTCGGCCCAGTACATTGACTGTATGGGAATCTGAGAGAAGAAAGAACATGTTCTATATTCTGGAGGAGGGCCATAGGTTTAGAAATCTCATAGTAGAAAATCCATGCTGGGTAGACTACAGCACAGATTTTCTATTGTGGGCTACAGGCACAGGATTACAGTCAGATTTTTGCAGATTCTAAGGCAATGTTCACACGGCTTATTGCCGACGTAATTGCGGGGACGGATTCCGCCCCGCAATTACGCCGGCAGCCATGCAGCGGGGCGGGGGGCCGGCAGCTCGCCGGCCCCATAGACATTCATTATTCATGGAGCGTACACGCCGTAAATAATGTGCATGTCACTTTCTCCCCCTTTGGCGGATTCGCCGAGCGGGGAGAAGAGACGGAGTCCAATTTTTCTCTATGAGAACTGTGGATTACCGTAATGGCAGGGATGGATTCCAGCCCTACTGCAGTGCAAATACAGTGCGCAGTACGGCTGGAATCCGTCCCAGAATAAGCCGTGTGAACGAGGCCTAAATACTGAATCTGCAGAAAAATCCGGCTATAATCCTATGCTGTGTAAACATAGCCTTACCTGTTTCCTGTCTGCTACTACTTTTAGTCTTCTCATGCATTGCTAACTTTGCATATAAAATACTAGGGAGACTGCACATACTTATACACACATATAATCAGCCATCACTCCTACCAACCAGTCTACGTTTTATTGCTTTGCAATATGAAATGAATATGGAAAATGCATTTAAATACAGAATCTGTTCCGACTATCACCATGGCTTCAAAACGGAGCCGTTACACAATAAGCACTGAGGGTACCCAAGAGCCTGCACTGACCTATAATGGGGATAGTTGGGCTCCACTGTTATGTCTGTCCTTTTTTGTTGTCTAATGGAATAATGGAGGCTCTGAATGTCGCATGAACAGATACTAAGAAGTCAGAAATGACTGGATCACTGCCTCTGAAAAATATAGGGGCCATATTTACTTAGACCACATGTGTCAAGCTCAAGACGTCAATCTATGTTGCCCACAAAAGTTTAACCACAGTAAGCTGGGATCGACAAGGTCCTGATGCAGAAGGACTGTCTCAGGAGACACAGCCAGCATTTGGCGGAGGTAGAAACACCAGCAAAGAGAGCAAGCACCATCATGGATTCCGAGCTCCAGTACCCTCCTCCACACTGCTCTGTTTAGCCATCATTAGAGTATCGATTCACACACCACACTGAGGTAAAGGGCTGCTGGAGTTAGATGTGCACATTTATTAAGAGGTTCATAAATCTATCACAATTGACTCTGTCCAGGCACCACAAATGGAAATCTATACCATGGAATACACTATAACTTATACCACTTTCTGATGAAAACTATAGTAAATGTTCTGCAATGTAGAAGACTCTGCTCCCTCTGGTCAAGACTCACCTAATTCTATGGAAGAGGCAAGAGCAGCATAAAAAACAGCAAAAAACTTGTAATTTAGTCTTGTGCAAAAAATGGCACAAGTTCCCCCCTATATTGCAAAACTTCAGAAATGACAAAAATGGTCCAACAGTTGTATGTCATCCCAATCGTATACCTTATAGACAAATATATTGGAGGCTTCATACCAGCTACTAATGAAATGCAGAGAAACAGTTAAACTGATTACAGAGCACATAATGACAAAGTCCATAGATGCTGCACCTCATAAATAAACACACAATGGTCTTGATGAGCATGTCTATCCAGCACACTAGGCTTATTTCATAGACAAGATTCCTAGGGCTGGGTCTACTGCCAGTAATGGCGATACCCCCTTAGATTTGTGAACAGAATACTGAACTCCATTGGTTCATATCCCAATTCCCCACCACAGACTGAGGGTATAATCTCAATTCATTCAGTAAATTATTATTGCAAGTAAGATTTTAATGGTTAGAAATGAGCAACTAAAAAACTAAAGATAGAGATTTATTGATACAATTTATGAAAAACCTCAAGTGTGAGATTCCATTTGGGCCCCACAGGAAGGGAATTATGGAAACATCTGTTGTTACTACATTTGTTTATTTCTGAACAAGTGCCCATTTTTCTTTACTTAATAAATCAATGAGTCATATGTTCATACATATGAACGGCATACACTTTTACAAATGTGTAACATATTAAGACTGGTGACAAAATGCTGATGGGAGATACCCAATAAATACAGCCTAATAAAACCAGGTTTTCTTTAGTTTCTTTTAAGTCAAAACCAAGACTTAAGCCAACACCTTATATACATCACATTTCGGCTTTGTATGCGACATATACCAGGAAATGTTCCTGACATACATGTATAATGTGGACACTGACACAAATTTAGGATTTTTTTTACCTGTTTACTGAACCATATTCAAGTTATAGTTGTATAATGGACATGGACATATAGTCCAGACTTTCGGCTTTCATTTGAGGGTATCCACATTAAAATTGGATCAAGGGTTTAGGAGTTTCAGCTCCTTAACATGTACCACCCTGTTTTTAAAGGGACCAAAAGTAATTGTATAATTGACTCAAAGACTGTTTCATTAGCAGGTGTGGGCAATTCCTTCATTATGTCATTATCAAGTAAGCAGATTAAAAACCTGGAGTTGATTTGAGGTGTGGTGCTGGCATTTGGAAGATTTTTCTGTGAAGAAAACATGCGGTCATAACAGCTCTCCATGCTGGTGAAACAAATGACCCTTAAACTGCAAAAACAGAAAAAAACCATCTGAGAAATTGCCACAATATTATGAGTGGCAAAATCTATACTTTGGTACACCCTGAGAAAGAAAGAAAGTACTGGTGAACTTATCAATGCAAAAAGAACTGGACGCTGACGGAAGACAACAGTGGTGGATGATCACAGAATAATTTCATGATGAAGAGAAACCCCTTCACAACAGCTAACCAAATGAACAACACTCTGCAGGATGTAGGCGTATCAATACCCAAATCAACCATAAAGAGAAGACTGCATGAAAGTAAATACAGAGGGTTCACTACATGTTGTAAGCCACTCATAAGCCTTAAGAATAAAAAGGCTAGATTAGACTTTGCTAAAAAACATCTAAAAAGCCAGCACAGTTTTGGAATAACATTCTTTGGACAGATGAAACCAAGACCAACCTCTACCAGAATGATGGAAAGAAAAAAGTATGGCAAAGAGATCAGAGGCAGTGTGATGGCTTGCACATGCATGGCTGCCAGTGGCATTGGGTCACTGGTGTTCATTGATGATGTGAAACAGGACACAAGTAGCCAGATGAATTTTGAGGTATTCAAAGACATACTGTGTGCTCATACCCAGCCAAACTGATTGGTCGGTCATAATACAGATGGACAATGACCCAAAACATAAAGCCAAAGTTTATTAAACCAAGAAGCGGAATATTCTTGAATGGCCAAGTTAGTCACCTGATCTGAACCCAGCTGAGTATGCATTTCACTTGTTAAAGACTAAACGTAAGTCAGAAAGGCCCACAAACAAATAGCAACTAAAAACCGCTGCAGTAAAGGCCTGGCAGAGCATTAAAAAGGAGGAAACACAGCATGTGGTGATGTCCATGAGTTCAACCAAGTAATAGAAATTAACATTTTATTTATAATTAAATTTTTAATTTGTCTTATTACTTTTGAAATGAAAGGATCGTGTTTAAAAAGTACTTACGTTCCTCCATTTTATGCAATCATTTTATTCAACCGACTGAATTAAAGCTGAAAGTCTGAACTTCAACTGCATCTGAATTGTTTTGTTCAAAATTCATTGTGGTAATGTACAGAACCAAAATTAGAAAAATGTTGTCTCTGTCCAAATATATATGGACCTAACTGTAAGCTAAAAGAGTATACTTTTGATCTAGCCAAATCGTTATAACTTTTTTTTAATTGCACTGTAAAGTGTAGTCAACTAAGTTATTAGGTCAGATAAGTTATATTATGATATAAATGTTATATTAACCTGAGTTACACAGGGCAGTAACCCCGTAAAGACTATTGAGAGGTCAATTAGTGACTCCGCTGCTGAAGGAATAAGCAGAACAAAAAATGTAAACTCACAAACAGCTGAATTTATCATACCTTTACTTGCTAGAGGTACTTCAGGCTTAGTAGTTACAGACAGCATATCTACACACTCAACATGTGTGACGATTCTTACTAGGAGGCAGCAGACAATCACAAAGGAGTCCCAGCTTCTATACCCATGCACCAGGGACACGTACAGTTCCAGGATACGTACAGCTACTAATTCACTACTTCTATTCCTGCACCAGTTCTCTCTCTCTGCTTGCTTGTTCTTTCTTTCTTGCACTTTGGGAAGCACATACCTTCTTCCCCTCTCTCACATAGACAGCATGTCTCAAGAATTAATCACTGGTGGAAATTGCACAGCACCACTTATATCTACACTTCAGTCAGCAGTTTCACAGGTCAGGGTTTTGTACTTTCTGCAGCCAAATGTTCACATGCGTGTGTTTGGGAGTCACGCTAATCGGCATGTACTGCTGCGAAGCGGGGTGGGGGTGGGTGGGGTGTCAGTCCGCCGGCCCCATAGACTGTCATTACTCGCGGCGCTCACGATGACATGCCACTTATCTCCCCGGGCGTACAATACGATTGTATTGTATGCCCGGGGAGAAGAGGCGTAATCAATAGTTCTCTAAGAGAACTGTGGATTACCGTAATTTTGGCATGATCCTTGCTCGTATTAGAACGCAAATACAACGCGAAAAGCGCGCCGAAATGTGCCATTGTGAACATAGCCTTTTGGTCTAGCACCACACTTTGCAGTGAGAGTTGTTGCTTATTAAACAGCTCACAAACACTCAATTCTTAATCACAGCCTCACACAACACAGAACCCTTGCTGGCAGGAAACCTGCACATAAAATGGTCAAATGAACACACCTTCACCAGCAGATCTCACCACAATAGTGCCACCAGAGTACCTAACTGCAACATGGCACATACGCTTGGAATTCCCTACAGTCATGTTGCAAAAATGCATGGAAAATGCAGCACTAAACCAGTAAGCATCATATAAGGGCTAATGTTAAAGTATACACTAGCATTACCACAGCAGTATTTCCTATAATAAAAGGCATTATAGTAAATTGGCAGGGCTCAACATTATACTGTATATATGGACTATAACACACTTTTAGTGTATTTTGTAGCGCACTTGCTAAATTAGCACCACACACAGTAGGTAATGGCTGTTAGTAACAGCTGAGACCTGCCGCGAGCAGCCGGGATCAGAGATAACTCTGATCCTAGCATTTTAATCCCTTGGATGCCGCAGTAAATGCAAGCATCAAATGGTGGCCGCTTCACTACACCTATTACACCCTGTAATAGGACAGCTAATAATGTACACTATTTTTCTATGTAATACTATTGCAGAATGGTGTAGAATTAATTGAGCGCCTTCCCCAATGGTCAAGTACATTACGGAGACCAAGTACACATTAAAAAAAATAAAAGTTTTTAAAATATAAGAAAAAAAAGTATTCAAAGTTCAAAACACCCCCTTTTGCCATTCTACAAAAAAATCCAAACTAATCAAAATTTCTTCTACCTAAAAAACTTGGGTGCATCTTAAAGTCTGAAATGTTCTATGGTATGGTATGGTATGCTATTGTACCTTTCTCATTTCTATGTAGTCTGTGTGGGGTTTCATAGTTCTTACTGTTTTCGCCCTCCTTACAAACATTCACTGTGCTATATAGTTTTTTTTTTGGTGGTGGGGGTAGGAGAATTAATAACAGAGGTATGCAACACGATAGAAATGTGTTCAGCAGCACTATTCAAATGTTTATCCTCAACTTTCAGCTGAAACATAGGACGAATCAACCCTAAACGATAACATTTCTAAAGCTTTCTACAAGGTAAATATGCATCTGCAGAGTAAATTTATTTATAAGTAAATTCACAGCCTGTTTCCCTTTAAATAATGCATCATAAGAATTTTGTGAAGGACATAGAAGTTTAAAACAATAGAAGAACTTCAGTGAAAGTGTTGACTTAAATTAAATTTAGTTTTCCAATGCTGTTAAAGCAGCAAAAGAAGGACAATTCATTCATCAGCGATAACATTTTTGTTCTGGATACATTCCTTGGTATAAATAGATCATGGAAGATATCTCTGTATTGACCCTTGATATATTTCTACAAATGTATTTGTATAAATATATAAAGTTATTCAGTTTAGAGAAAATACCTAAATATTACTAATTTTCGGGGTATTGAAAATCCACCCAGCCCTTTTTAGTTTTTTTGTTGCCCCCCTTATACCTGTTAAAGCTTACAAGTCTTTCCTGGCATGTGCCCAAAATTAAAAATATTCATGTGTGGTCTAACCAGTGACTTGATAATGGGAATAAGTTTCATCATGTCAAGTATGCCCCTTTTAATACCCCCAATGACCCATTTGCCTTGGCTGCTGCCTGACACTGGCTGCTACAATTAAGTTTAAAGTTTACTGTTTACTAAGATTCCCAAGTCCTTCTCCATGTCACTTTTCCCAGCATTTTACCATTTAACAAGTAATCATGGAATAGATTTTTCCTTCCCATGTGCATAACTTGTGTTAAACCACACCTGCCATTTCTCTGCCCAAGCCTCGAACTTATCCCGATCCCTTTGCAATATCATATTATCCTCAATTGTGTTAATTACTTTATAGAGCTTAGTATCATCTGCAAAGATTGATATTCTATTGTGAAATTTCCCTTAGTTGGGGAAAGTACCACCCCTTTATCAGGAACTTTCTAGAATTTCATTAATTTAAAGAAACCACTTTGTCACAAGTATGTGTACTTTATCAATGCATAAACGAAAATATGAACCTACAAAGGGTTCCTACCACAGGGACATTTGAAGGTTCCGGGGGGGACACCAGAAATGAAGGATCGTTAGCATACATCTCACATCTGTAGCTGCTGCTCTCCTGCCTCCCAAGTCAAGCACACAGAATGAAAAGACGCTCTGCCAAAAAAACAAATCTTTTCCCAATGGGTCAGCATTTCAATAACCCTTAAAAAAACCTTTACAACATGAGCGGTGGACAAAGACTCCCTTTGCAAATGCAAACTTCCCAAGGTCTCTCACTCCTGTCCACAGCATGTGGCTGCAACCTCCTCTCTCGCTAGTCACAAAGACTCACTTTATGGTGTGCTGACAAAAGATGGGTGCCATGCCCCAACTTCTATCAATACAACTATGGGAAAAAGGCTCCAGACAAACATGCTGCAACACTACTGCTCGAAATGTCAAAACCCCTGTCCCCCCCCTAAAAATTTTTGCCACGTATGAATGAGTACATCTGAATGTAGCCGCAGAGCACATATGTCCAGAAATAATACAAGGGTTACTTTTTGCCTTCTGAGTTTAATAGATATTAAGTCATTATTTATATACACATGGCAAAAAATGGGATTTTTGTACTTACCGTAAAATCCTTTTCTCGTCCAATTTATTGGGGGGCACAGCACCATGGGGATAGGGGCCTTTCCCTTTGGAGGGGGACACTAGGGGGATCAAAAGTGTTAGCCCCCCCCCGATGCCTAAAATTTCCCCCTGCGACGCCAGCCCCGATCAGTTGGGGACAAAAGCCGGGCCGAGAGGGGGAACAAAAGAGAAAAAAAATTAATTCCTGGGGGACAAAAACGAGGGGGGGACCGTGTCCCCCCAAGGAAATTGGCGAGAAAAGATTTTCGGTAATACAAAAAACTCATTTTCTGGGCCCAAAAATTCTTTTGGGGGCACAGCACCAGGGGTTCCAAAAAGCCGCCCAGGGTGGGGGTAGAAAACTTCATCACAGGGCAAAATCAGCCCCCGCTTAATGAAGTACCTTACGGCCGAGAGCTGCGCAGCCAAGGGGCCAAGCTATGGGTAAACTTAGACGGGTATGGGCCCAAGCCCAGGGGAACCCCTTTGCAAAAACTGCAAAACCGAGGGTTTAAGCCGAACCAACCGGCGGGCCCCCAATGCTGTGGGGAAAACGGCCGTGACCTGGGACTATGGACCAGACCGCTGAAAAGGGGGCCTAGAGGGCCAACCCCTGAAGGGCCCTCAGGGGTGACCCAAAGGGGCTGCGCTACCCAAAATCCGAAAAAGAGAATAGAACCCAACGGCCCGACCATGCCTACCAAAAATAACAAGTCCCCCAAGATGAGGGACAGGGGCAAAAGAGGACAAACTAGGTCTTCATCGTATGAAAAGAAACCTCCTAGGGGAAAGTAACGGAACAAGCACAGAGTATCCTTGTCCTTCCCAGACCCCCCGAACAGGGGGCCGGGAGATAGAGCGCCCCTACATACTTGGTGGCAAAGTATGGCCCCCCCGGAAGCCCTTCCATAAAAGTAAACCAGGAGCTTTTCCCGGAGGCCCAAGGGGCAGACTGTCGGAT